>WBMZ01009251.1:0-140077 GCA_013400975.1 Atrichornis clamosus | reverse complement strand
GGGGAGGCGGGGGCTGCCGTGAGCGCCCCGCGGGGCCGAGGGGAGCTCCCGCGCCCCGGGGCCGGCATGGTGCTGCTGTCGGGGCACGGCGAGCAGCTGGCCGGGGAGCGGGTCTGCCCCGCGCCGGCGGCGGCAAAGGAGATGCCCGGCGCCGAGGCGGAGAGCAGCCCCGAGCAGGGGGCGGCGGAGGCTGCCGCCGAGGAGCCGGACGAAGAGGAGGAAGAGGAGAATGAGGAGGAGGAGGAGGACTGCGAGGAGTACGAGGACTTCTCCGAGCTGCCCGACACCTTCAGCATCGCCTCAGACGACTCCTTCTACCCGCCTGGGGGGCTGGAGGACGACGATGAGGACCGCTGGTCCCAGGAGGGGGATGAGCGCGACAGCCCCGAGGCGCTCAGCCTCTTCCGAGCCTGCTGCACCAACAACACCATCGTGCTGAAGGCGCTCATCCGCCAAGGCCCCGAGGAGGAGGAGGTGCGGGAGGCCGACCGCAACCGCCGGGTGAGCATCCCGCGCCGCGCCCCCGCCGCCCCGGGAGCCCGGGCATCCCGCCCGGGGCAGAGCGGCTCGGCTGCCGCCGCCTCCGCCCCCAGCGTGCAGCAGAGCCGGGGGACAGCGCGGAGGCAGCCGGGCGTGTGCTGAGTGACACCCCTCTCATTTCCTGGGATGCTGCTACGCAGCCCCGCGGGGGACGGGACCCCAGCGAGGACAGAGAAGGGCGTGAAGCTTCGCCTTGCCAGTCATGACTTTCCACCTTTGGCTACGGAAGGGTCCAGTTTATGGGATGAGAGAAAGGTTGAGATTCCAATTTTCCCGCGATCAGTTTTGAATTGGGTCTTGTTTTCCCTCAGTTTGTTGGGGACCGAGGGTGGCATCGCTGGCAATGGTTGTGTTCAGCATCAATAAACCTTCCACTTTTCTGGGCTGTCCATCCTCTGCAGTACTTTACGATGTCCGCCTTGAAATTTTGAGCTACTTATAAAAGTTTGTGGGGGTTTTAAATTAATATTATTTTTTAGTTTTCTTTTAGCTCCCCCCCAAATGTAAGCTTGTTCCTGGTTCCTGGACTGCTAAGCAGGGCTAGGGGTAGTCCTGTGCTAAAATCAGAATTTTCAGGGTTCTCTTGGTATTTATTTTGTTACTGGTAATCTAGATTTGGTGTTTGAGTCAGTACAAGGTTTGTGGTTCAGTTTTTGCTTGTTACTTAGTTAATTGCAGGGACAGAAGTGTACTTCACTAAATCAGAAGGTGAAAACTTGAGAAAGATTTCCTGGTTAATGTTTAACGGGGACATTTGAACGGCAATACTGAAGATTACCAATATTACTACAGTTTGTTTCAAAATCAAGAAGTTTTTTTTGCATAAACAAGCTGCAAAAACATTTCTGTGACTAATCTGTGACAGCAGTGATTTGAAAGGAAGCCGGTGTTATTTTAATTTGGCAAGAGACTTGCACGTTCTGGCAACATAAGTTGTCTTTGCATTGAAAAGAATGCTGTAGTCTGTGTTTGGTGCTGTTTGGAGAGAGCCTTTTCTTGAGTCTTAGATGTATGTACTTGTAGGATTTTTCCTACAAATACCTTTACTTCCCCCTCAAAGGATTGGTTTTAATAGAGATTTTTAGTCATCTGACTTACTGCAAGTTTCTAAAAAAGACAAAAAATTGTATTAACACATCTGAGGGAGCATCAACCTATGGCATAAGGGTGGGAATGAGTAACATAGGACATGTTACTCATTAGAAATAATTTAAATCAACACTTCTGCCCTGGGCAAGATATGGTGTGGTTATACTTCAGTTGGTAACATGTGAGATCCAAATGTACATTACAGGATATTCTGAAGATCCTGCAGATACACCCATTCTGTATATTAGTTCTATGCCTGAGCTGGAGCCCAAACCCAGCCCTGACCTTGTGTGGGGGTTTGGGCTCCAGCCTCTGCTGAGGCCCATTGGTTCAGTGTGTCTCGAGTGTGTGATGATGCGGGAGGTTTGGCCCCTCCATACCTGTGGCATAAAGGACCAAGTGCCCCGCAGCGGTCCTTTCTGCCAAGGTGGCCTTCCCACCCAACAGAGGGCAAGCAGCTGGCTGGGAAGCTTCAGGAACCCTCTGTCTCAGGGCTGGGGTCCTGCAGACCTGAGTCAAGGGGTATGAAAGCTCAGCATAAGCATCCGCCCTCATCTTGCAACTGCTCTTTCAGCAGAGGTGATCAGATCAGGGTTGTGAAAACAGTGGATTTACCTATTTGGAGAGCCCTGCCTTCACTATCCCCCTCCCCAAAAAAGCAAGTTGCTCTTTATGTCTTCAGCTTCAGCGAAAAAAGACAAAATTGTAGCTTGAAAGTTTCTCTGCTTTTTTCATACTGTAGGAAAAAAAAATTAAAAATCTACATAGGCAAATATTCTATTTGACCTGAATTTAAACATTGGCATAAAATTCTCTTTTCTTCATTTTTAAGAAAAACAAAGTAAAAGAAGTTCTGGAATTCAGCCGCTTGTGAAGCTGTAGGAATGACGTGGGAGACATGAGTTCAGTTTGTCCCTCTCCTTCCCTCAGAGAAGTGCCCTAATCACAGCAGTACAGAGCAGGACAGTCTGTCTTTTCCAGACAAATGTGAATGGGATGGGAGAAACCTTTTGGCCAGGAAGCTGAAACTTCAGGTGCGACTCCCACTCAAGCAAATTCTCATTATTTTGCAAAGGAAAACCACCCTTTAAAGAGAACTTTACCTGACAAAATGGAAGTTTCACTCAGGTCTTTCATCACCCTTTTGGTGGATTTTTTTTGTAGCTCTTCAATTTGAATATAGAGTCATTGGACGTTATCCATAAACAAAACTATTTTTTACTAGAAAGTAACAGAACAAGTTACGTATGCCAGTCATGCTAATGAAGTTTTTTGGTTGCTGAAACTTGGACTGTTGGCTTTCAGCATCTCCTTTTGCCAGGATAATGTTTGTCTACAATGCTATGTTGCATGAATTTATCGGAAAGCTCTTATTTTTTTTCCCCCCTCCATGAACAAGTAAGCTGAACTTTTGTTTCTTCTAAATTTTTGTTTCTTTTCCATGAGGCAGGAGAGAGACCGAAGAATAACTTGCTTTTTTGAGAAGTGGGATGGTGAAGGGAGGGCTGTCCAACCGAGTATATTAACTATTTTCACCATCCTGATCTGATAACCTCAGGTAAGTATGTACAGTACAATTTCATTTTCACAATTTAAAGATCAGGTTTTCTTCAAAACAGACAAAACAAGCAACAGGTTAATATAGTAAGACAATACCGTATTTTGATTCTGAAAATTATTAAATTTAGCTCACAAAATGTAACATAAAGTAACTTCCAAATGCCCTAAATTGGGCACAAACAGTCTGCTTTATTTTTAAGTATTTTTACTGTGTTCCTAAAGTGTAAATGTAGGATTTTAAGATTTAGAAGGAATTATTCCTGAAAATGCTAGGATCCAGAGGTAACCTTACTTATTTTCCTCTATCCTGTTTGCCAAAATACATCAATTATCTCTTTTCAGTCAATTTGCCAAGCCGGGATGGTGGCTTTTTGTGTCATTTCTTCAGAAGCGTATTTTCCCCATACTCTGTTCATGAGCTGCAGAACCTCCTGCCAGGCACAAGTTTTCATTAAATTCACCTTCCTGCAGTAAACCAGGCTCCACAACATCTGATTTATTAGTCACCACATGTAGCCTGCAGATCTGTACCTTCCCTGTCTTGTTTTCATTACTGTCAAGACAACAGCAGTTTATATATCATTGACTGCAGAGCATCCCCAAAGGGCTGATCCCCTCGTCTTCTTTAGCACTGCTGTCTGTATATGGAATCCTGGAAGACTGGCTTGGTACTGCTGATTTCCTCTGAAATATTTGGAAAATAACTATGACGGCATATAATACACAAATTGTACTTCGTGCAAGGTAACCTCTCATTCATTAATGTTAATGTATTTATCCAAGCAGTAAAGAGGGGTTTGAAATATACATGGGAGAATAAAATTGTGGCTCTGATGAAGTTTCCTGACCTGACTGAGACCATACTCTCAACTGGATAATGATGCTTCTTTTCACTGTGTTGAGTGTGGACTGGTTCTCCTTCCTTACTAGTCAAATTTCTAGAATTTCAGGTATTTTTATCTCATAATTTTGACATCACTTAATATCAAATTTTGCCTGGTGACCAGGATTATATATATACTCAGAAAGACAGAGTTTCAAAGTCTAGTGTTACCTAACTGCAGAATGCAAGCAAATTTAGAAATTTGCCATGACAATAGGGAAGGCATTAAGAGATGGGAGAGAGAGAAAAAAAGGCAAATCACATTCCCTTACCAGATTTAAAACAATCACTGCAGCTGATCTGCAGAAAGGTTTTGTGTTAGCCTTCCATGTGATATAGCCCATATTAGAAAGAAGATTCTTTTGTGGTCTTTTTCACCTTTTCATTTTTTGTGTCATTGTTCAATGACTCTTTTGTCCAGTTCCATAGACAACTATGGAGATAACTGTGGAAATGTTTCTCTGAGTGCAACCTAGGCTTGTTTGTGTGCTGCACACCATGAGTGGGTGTTTCAGAATGGCATCACTCACCTGCTTTCCTCGCTGGACCCGTGGTGGTATCGGAGGTGTCGGACCTGTGGTGTTGGTCTCCTTGCCTGCGCTGCAGACTGTCCTCAGGCTCTGTACTACCACAACAAAACTGCTTCAGGCAACTCACCCAATTTAGGGAGCGTTACCCTTCAGAGCTTTTCACAGAGAAATGTACAGTGAATCCTTCAGGGAGTTCACACCTGAGTTTGCCTTTGTCAAAGGGCTGGGCTGCTGAATTTGTGACCAGTTGTGAAGGACAGGGAGCCAGTGGTTCAGTTCCCACTTTCTGAGTGCGGGAACTTTGTGCTGGATAATGCTTTACCAGAAGGTCATGTATCACTAAAAGTGCCAGAGCTTATGTAACACTCCATTATCCTGTTTTATTATTCTTTTTAACTTCACAATATTAACTTGTAAGAAGAAAAAAATCATGAGTCCAACGTTTTGTGGTGAGGGATGAAGATCTCCCTGCCACTTACTGCTTTTCAGTTTTCATGGCACATATCTTAAGTTATCCCATGTCAGAAAAAGGATTTGAAGAATGTCATCTGCTACAGTGCTCAGAATCTTTGTTTAATTATTATTTTCATAGATAGCTTCAGTTCCTTCATATTATACAAAATATTCTCATGGGAACAATTGTATTGAAACTTAACGTCATGACATTAAACCATGACAGGGAATTTTGGGGGGGATGAAAGCACTTTTGGAAAGACCCTAATGGCAAAAGTAATCTAATTTAAATCCCTCAGAAAATACATAAATTCTCAAATGCAGTAAAAAATATCCCTGGAAATACATGTTTTTGCTTAAAAAGGAAATGAGTAAGGTAAGGAATAGTAGATGTCAAAACAAAATGGGAACTCTTCAAATACAGTAATTACAGCTCAAGGTAAGCCATCAGAAAGGAGTAGATAGAGCATGGAAAACACTAAATGAGCTGGCAAAGAGGGAATTTGGTGAGCTAACCAGAGCACGAACCAGACTGACACAGGTAGGCACTCGGAGGCATTATCAGAAGAGTGTGGGCAGGTCGGCTGTCTGCCTGCTCTTGTCTGCATTCAGCTGAAGTGTTTGGTGAGTAATGCCTTTGTAAATCCAGCACAGAAGATATCCTTTAAAATAACTTCACAGAAGATAAAGTGTATGCACAGAATATAATTTCCATGGAGTAAAGAGAACAATTAATAAGGACCATGAGGGTGTGTAGACATAAAGAATGGAAATGCAGGTCTTTAGCATACTGCTGGAAATGCACGGCCAGACCAGACAGCATCCTCCATGGAGCTGACAGGTAATAAGATATAATTTGTACTTGGTGTCAAAAGCAGCATTAGCTAACAGATGTGACTCTTATTGAAATGGACAGATACAGATTTGAAGTCCACATGAGGAAGTTGTTTAAGTTTAATCTAGTTTCAAGTGGTACAACTTTTAGAGAAGCCAGATACAGAGTAGTTTATTTGAATAATTTTGACAAATTGCTTAATGCAAAGTATATGGAACAGGAGTGATGTTTTTAGTCTGAAGTAAAGGTCACATCAATCTCTTGTTCTACTTTAAGCAGTGTTTCACATTAGTGTCTTAAATCAAGTATGTGGACTTGCAGAGCTCCACAGAGATGCAGGGATCATCCTGGTTACCCACCTGAGTACAGGTTGACTTCAGATGCTAAAAAACGTAGCTGCACTTAAAATCCAATGATAGCCTAACAAGACTGGTTGTCTGGGACAACTGCCATCAGTAATTATGACAGATATATAATGGTGTTTTTAGTATTACTTGTCCATAACACACGGAACTTTGGGATAATTTACTGCCTTTTTCCAGGAGACTATTTGAGCTTTATTTCACAGTGCACAGTGACACTGCTAATTCCTTCATCCTATTAGGAAATTCAAATTTATATTCACATGGAGGAATTACTCAAGAAGGAATATTGGCACTAATTTCCTCCTGTAAACATTCCTGAGATTCCTCAGGGAAATTTTATTGAAGAATCTTAGGAAGTTGAAAGAGAGAGCGCTGGTACAAGCCATCAACTTGCTCTGAAAAAATGGGTCCTGTTGAGTCTCAGTAGCCTATAGGAGGTACTGGACTTCAAGTATGCTGGAAAAGGAAGAGGGTCCAGAAGCCCCCAGCTTCCTAAATTCTTCAGCTCCAAGCTAGGTTCCAGTAAGGCAACAGTGGTACCTCGTCTTATTAAGGGTTTAGGCCTCAAGGCAAGGGCTCTGAGGAAGAAAGAAGAAATGTTCCTCTCTTGGGCAGCAGGTTCAAAGCTGGCTGCAAATAAGTGCCCCAAGAGCGGTGAGTTCAGGTGCCAGCTGCGAGGGACAGCAGGTCCAGTGCCACCACATCTTTCAGCACCATCAAGGGCTTGACTCTCCTGTCCTTTGGTCCTGCTGGTGCTGGAAGAGATGATACGGGCTGTGGTTTTGGAGGCTCCGAGTCAGTGTTGACAGATGGAAAGGCAGGGACAGGATGCTCAGCACGTCATCAGGGAGTTCCCTTTGCAGAGGTGTGAACTTGTCTTTCACTCTGACTTGTCACTGGGTTTTGGGGGACTTTTAAAAAAGGGTTTTGAAAGAGGCATTAATGTTCACTTGTGCGTGCGTGCGTGCCATCTTATTAATTTTAGTCACACAGTCTTGTGTGTGTACTTGGGAATA
The DNA here is from genome assembly GCA_013400975.1 of Atrichornis clamosus. Classification (NCBI taxonomy): domain Eukaryota; kingdom Metazoa; phylum Chordata; class Aves; order Passeriformes; family Menuridae; genus Atrichornis; species Atrichornis clamosus. Next base: position 132,806 of record WBMZ01009251.1, on the reverse strand, counting down.
TAAGCTATGAAAACAAGTAATAACAAATGTTGAACAAGAAGTACAGGTAATCAAAGTATCTATTTGGATCTATCCAGACATTTCAGCAGGTATTGTTATGTTCAAAATCTATTCTACTACACAAGAAGAGATAGAAAGATAAAGAAAACCAAAACTCCATTATACTTTTTGGAAAATATTACTGTGTGACAGAGATAAACAAAAATTAGGTGTTTTAAAGTAATACTTCTATATATTGGTAGTACTTCATCTTCACAGAGGAAAATGATAGTGAGAATGAGTTGTAACTCTTGTATGACTTAACAGGTGTTGGTTGCTTCCCACCAAATGACATGAATGTACATCAAGTTTATTTAAAATTTCATCCCATTAAAACACATTTTTCTTCCTCTAAAGAGAAGTGATACATGTGATCACGAACTAAAATTCACTGTTAATTTTTAAATAAATATAGATTTGGAAAGTGGAAGCAGCCTTTTGCCTGTAGAAAATCCAGCTAGAAGAGCATGAGAGGGGTGATGTGTGCATTGCCATAAGAAACCATCTCTGGCACAACAGCACATGTGCAACTCAGCTCACATCCACCCTACTCAGAGTTAACCTCTCTGGTGTGGATCAATGGTGATCACACAGCCAGCACTTGGCCTGGGTTTTCCCTGAATCCCAAGGTGTTCTCCTAATTTGTTAATGGCTTTTAGGCTTTTGAATTCAAAGTGCCCAAACTAGCATCATTTGTTGTGTTATGGTTTGGGAAATCATTAACTATGCTGGTACTAAAATTGGTAAAATACCTATTTGCATATGCTGTATACTTCTTTCAGGTATGATAAGATAGCTTTCAAGTAGGATAATATAGATCATAAGATGCTCCAGTTTTTTCCAAATTGGAATTAATTAATTGGAATTAATTTCTTTTCCAGTTCTTGTACTTTGTTCATACAAGTTGCTCTCTTCTGGATAGGTTTAGTGGGGGTGCTTAGCAACTGACATAAATACTATATTGCTTGCTAACAATTTTCCTGCGTATTCTTTTTGTATCATCTGTCATTGCACTATGGAACTAGGTTTATCTTTTGTGACTGAGGTAGAGTTGCTCTAAAAACTAGCAGTAGATTTACTAAAAACTGCCAGTAGATTTTTTTATTTTAAATAGAAAAGAAAATCTCTGGAGAATGTGAAAGCAACGAAGAACTCCCACAGGCTTTATTGGAGACAGGAGTTCACCTTTAATGTTTTCATAAAGTTTATCTCATAAGGTTACCCTTTTAAATAATTTAAAATATTATGCCACAGAGGTTTGAATTTACCTATTTCTAAGTGTTCTTTAATGAAGTACAAAAATGGAAACCCTCCAACCTCTGCTAAATATAATCCTGTAACATCCTCAGTGAGCCACAATAAGAAATAATCAAGTACCGTAGGAAGAGGGTTGTTGTCACAGAGCCTGTGGTTGCACATCTGGCAGTGAATTAGCAATTCAAATTGTATCCACTGTGGGAAAAACCCACTATGTGGAAATAGTTCCCATTTTTCAATTCTATTATTTTCTATTATGTCTGTTAAATTCCACAGGGAGCAATTTGAAAGCAAGTTGATGCAAAATGGGAATGACTCACGGTTGGGCTTTTGTTGCTCCACATGTTTCGGATGTGTAACGTTCCAAGACTGATCCTGTAATACCCTCTCACATATGAGAGTTGGGGATTTATTTTTTTTTTCTGTCTTTTGCCTCTTTACTTCTTAGTACATGAGGACTTGTCTTTGGGACAGCTTGTGTGCAGACGGAACAACTGCTGGCAACAAGAGATGCTGGCAGCAGCCACCACAGCTCAGAACTGGGTTTGTGCAGAAGTTTTGAAGTTTTGTTTCTATTACTATGGGGGGGAGGCTTATGCAGAATCCATTGTTATTAGTTTTCTGAAGTGAAAAAGTGGCAGATAATGGAACATATTCAATCTGTTCAGAAAAGGAGCCTTTCAGGGGGTACTTATTTTTTTTCTTTTTTTCCTTTTTTTTTCTTTTCTTTTTTCTCTTTTTTTTTTCTAGATATCTTGCTATTTGTAGCTAATAGTAGGCAGGCTCAGCTTACCTGTTTACCCTTTGGTTGGGAGACACAGGAGGGTAGTCTTATTTTCGTAAAAGTGTCTTTAAGTGTAGATGAAAGGAAAGGAACAACTTTCTTTGAAAGGTGTATGATACTTCTGTGTATCTGCAAGTATTATATGGGTTTGATAAAGGTTTCAAGAGAAGACAGAGTCAAAGCTCAGCTCCATAAAGGAGTTTATTTAACATAATTTTATTTCTACTGAGTTTTCTACAGATTTCTATAGAGAGAATGAAATAGCAATAGCTTGTTAGACAAAGAGTATAGGATAGCAAGTACTGGGCAGTGTCAGAAAATGAAATACCGCAAATATCAATGAAATCTTAGTGTTTAGATTTACAGAGCTCTTCTGAGGTAGTAAAAAATACAAAGATATTGGAAGAGTTTTCTGATTACACTGAGACAAGCTGTACTACATAGTAAATGCTGAGATGCATGGAGCAATGCCAGCCAGAGGAAACCTATGTCTGGGAATCAGCAGGTTATTTTCCCTGCTGTGCTGCAGGAACTGTGCAGGCAGATCACTGGGTTAGGTGAGTCCTGTCTGCAGGGAAAACTGGGGAGCATGACCAGATTGGAGACACTGCTCTGCCATGCTGCTTCAGCAGAGCTCCCGGTGCAGAGTTGTCAGTCTGGAATAAAACACAGAGAGTTCCTGGAGCACAGCCTGGCCTGTGGTTTGAGGGGGGAGTGTAACCACTGGCCATTTCATTTCTGATGGGGAGGAAAACACTTAATTTCTAGGTCCTGGGAATGGAGTGGAAGTCCCTTTCTTGTACCCCAGGGACAGTTGCAATCCCCCAGGCAGAGACTGTCCCACAGCCTGTGAGCGATGGCTGTGCAAAAGGGCTCCAGTGGTTCTGGGATCCCCATTAACCTCCTGTCAGCACCAGTCAATGGGATGGAGGCCAAGCTGTGCTGAGTCCTGCTGTCATTTATGTAGAGTGGGACTGAGTCTTCCTCACCACCTATTTATGGCTGTGCTTTCTTTTGTTTTACTGCACTGCTGCTGTATGGTCTGCAGGCATTCTGCAGTCCAGAAAATTCTTCCTCTTGTGAGGATGCAACAGGGATGCTCAAAGCATGAGCAGAACTGCCCATGGAACAGGAACTTGAACAGAGCACTGGGTACATGATAATCTTGTTAGTACCTAACTTGAAATTATCATGTTTAGCACTCAAAATAGCATGTTTATCAAAGTCAGATGTCTCAATGCATTTGCAATACTTACCACCATAAAAGTTCCCATTAAGTATATGGGACACATTACGTATATGTGGAAAACTCCCTGCAAAACAAGATAATTAAATGTGACAGGTAAGAACTGCCTCACCAAATTACAAATGTGGCAATAAAAATAGTTACCTGAAGACTTTGAAAAAGTTGCATTTGAATTTCAAATATATAATAAGATATCATAGTCCTTTCCCACTTTACGTTACCTGCCAATCATCCTATTAGTGATACATGAAGCAAACACTGAAACATTTAATACTCAAGTTAGACATTTTAGAAGCATTAAGTTTCTAAAGCTCCTAAAAGGAGGTTGTGGTAAGGTGGGCATCATCCTCTTCTCCCAGAAAACAAGTGATAGGACAAGGGGAAATGGCCTCAGGCTGTGCCAGGCGGGTTCAGGTTGGATACTAAAAAAAATTCCTTCACTGAAAGAGTGGTTACAAGGGGAAGCCGAATGAGGAGCATCTGAGGTCACTTGGTCTGTTCAGCCTGGAAAGGAGAAGGCTGAGGAGTGACCTCATTGCAGGTACAACTTTCTCGTGAGGGGAAGAGGAGGGCAGACACTGATCTCTTCTCTGTGGTGACCAGTGACAGGACCCGAGGGAATGGCCTGAAGTTGTGTCAGGGGAGGTTTAGGTTGGATATTAGGAAAAGGTTCTTCACTCAGAGGGTGGCTGGGCACTGAAACAGCTCCCCAGGAAAGTGGTCACAGCATCAACCAGACAAAGTTCAAGAAGTGTTTGGACAATGCTCTCAGGCACATGGTGTGACTCTTGGAGGTGGTGCTGTGCAGAGCCAGAGGCTGAACATGATGTCTTTGAGGGTCCTTTCCAAATCAGCTTATCCTGTTATTCTGTGTGATTCTGTGATTAAGTGTTGGAAGAGGTTGTCCAGGGAAGCAGTGTAGTCACCATCCCTAGAAATGCTAAAAAAATGAGTAGCCATGGCACTTGGCAATGTGGCTTAGTGCACATGGTGACATTGCATTGGATTTGATGATCTTGGAATCTTTTCCAGCCCTATTGATTCTATGATTCTAATAGCAGCAGCCCAGAACAAAAAAAGAAAGAAAAAAGAAAAAGAGATGTTGAATAAATGTCAGCCTTTCTCTTAAAATTAATCACCCAAATTATTTTCTTCTAAGGCAAGAAATTATGAAATGTCTTTTACTTGCTACTGCCTACTGCCATTTTTTCTTTCTGTGGGCATTTTTAGCTTGACCTAGTTTATGCTTATTACAGTCAGCACAGCTGATTTATGAGCAGAGGCTCCATTCACAGATGGATGGAGGCAGAGCTGAGGTATTCAGGTAAACATATATGGGGTTGTTACTGTGCTTTTCACAGATCACAAATGTACAGTTAACTTACCATCCTCTAAAGATCTGAAGTCAAATGAGAGGAAAAAAATTAACCCGAAGGTTTCAAGTAAGGTGATGCTTTTCCCCAGTACTTCTCGTATCTCAGATCTAGCACTCTCTTTTCTGCTGTTTTTAAAACTATGAAATCCCCCAGCTATCAGGTGTCAGCAGAAAGTACTGTGATCTCTCTTTGGAGCTTCAGTACCTGATGCTAGATCGGTAGGAACTACCCTCCTTCCGTAGGTACATAGGCAGTAACCATGGGGCAAAACAGATCAACACTGCCGACTAAATGTCACAAATGTGTGTGATCTGAGTGCAGAAATCGCAGAGAGGAAGGATTTTAAAATTAGTGTTGGTGGAAAGAAAGAGTGACTCCAGCGCAGGCCGCGGCAGTGTGGGAGCAGGAGCAGGGTGCCAGGGACACAGGCACTGAACCCGCAGGGTTCCTGCTGCTTCCAGCTCCGGTCCCAGCTGCTGGGTCTGCTGCAGCAGGGGGCCATACCCTGCCTTACCTGCTCACAAGGCCGCATTCACAGATTATGAATGTTATGTGCAAGGTTCACTTTGTTTAGCTTTTGTGCATGTGTTGCTGAAGTACGCCTCCCCAGCGGAGCGAGACGAGGGCTGCCAGCTTCAAGCTGGACTGCGAAGAGGGAAACACAGCCACTGTGTTTGAAGACTTCAGCATCCATCTCTCTACACTGCCACTATTTTTTGGACAAGTTGGGTGTGCAGAAGAGCACAGTTCACAGTCTTGTAAGCTAGCCTACTGTCATTCATCTGTCAATATGCAGAGTTTAAAAATTCAGGTCAAATATATCCAAATTCATATATTCATTCTATAAATTTTGAGAATTTATAAAAATAAATTAATTGTTTTGAGAATTTTAGAACAAAAAAAAATCAGTACTAGTGTTTCTGTGATAGAAAATAGTAACTTGTAATTGCAGTTGTGAGTTTAACGTGTACATTGGCCCTTCTTTTCTGTTTACTCTTTGCCACATTCCTCTTGGGAGGAGGTTTTTAAAATAGTGCTTAGTTACCCTGTTTAGATTTTGAGTACTTGCCTAAAAATACTGTATTTTCCTCTTTCTCATGTAATTTCTATTTCTAGTACGGTGGCTGCATCAGTTGTGATTTATTACTAAATTGTTAGTGTGTGTCATAAGGGAACTAAGAACTAGAGCAAAGCCTGTATAATTTGGCACCTTATCAGTCACAGGGGAAAGGCCAAGTGAGCATTGTTCGTGTGGTATAAAGCCTAATAAAAACATTCAAATATTGTTAACATTGCTTTCACAAACTTGCTTCTCTTCCTTCCCAGAGCTCTCTTATGCTCTTTCCTTTCAGATTTTAAAGTCCTCAGGGAGTGAGTGCATCTGGAATGAATCTTTTGGTGGTACTGCAATCAATAATATCATTCCAAAATACATGATTTTGAAGTCTACCTGTACTGGCTAAGCTTTTAGGCTTATTGCTACAAAGCAATATCAATTAGTACAACCATGTTATTTACAGAAATTCTACTGTGTAAAAATCCAGTGCAAGATTTACAAATGTTATGGGGAAGAAGGTGATTTTTAGCTATAGGGTTTTGATACTAATATTAGTTAGGATCAATTAATTGCATCGAGCCTTCATTTTGGATATGTGGTATTGTTTGTTTCTTTCCAGAGATGGATTGAAGGAGTTGGATTTTGAAGGTAACAGAAAACATCCTGCCCATAATTTTCAGGTAGAAATTAAAAGACCAGACCTGCTCTTAACAAAGATTGCCATATTACTAAGTAGCGTTCCCTCATTTTGTGTTGTAGAATTAGAAAAATAACTCCAAACACTGAGAAAAACATTCAAAAATGTTCTGCCACTGCTTCTAGGTGCCTGAAAACTGAGGCAGAAAAATGTAAGTTTTACCATTCTTCCACTGCTACTCTGTGATCTCTTTAGTTAATAATGATATAGACTTCTTAAAAAATCTGGGATAAGAAATTATAGCATTTGGTTAGTAATTGTAAACCCTCTAAATATATCAGCTTCCACTCCTCATAGAAAAGAAAAGAATACAAAACAAAACCTAAGCAGTATCTTCTGAGATCATGAGAAAGATGTCTGATGAGCTGTTCATTGGAAGGTGACCATATTTGTTCATATTTTTTGGTTCCCATTTCTTTTAATTTCTGTAAAATTTTGCCTTTCTTATCAATGTGAATAAAGGAAGATCTTAACAAACCTTCCTGTTGCTTTTACTACACTGCAACTTTTCTACACACATCTGGGACCTTCATTCCTTTTGAATTAAAAGTAAAAGCCAGTGGAAATGGACAACTTCACAGCCTACTTCCAGATCAAGGCATTTTGAAAGAGTGATGAAAATTTTACCAGTAGTGATAGGGAAAACCAGAAATTACTTAGAAAATTGATCATATATTTTCTGAAAAGATTTTCAATCTAAGTTTATGAGGTTTTGTCCTTAAGCAAATATTTAGGCCAGAGATATATGATGCAGAAAGGCACGTACTGATGAGGTTCCTCATGCCATATAAATGTAATGTGAATGAAGATATGCAGCAAGTAAAATGCTGTGAAATCAGTAATTTTCAAATCTGGACGTACAAGTTTTTTTCCTTGTACTTGAACTTAAAAAGAGAAGGAAATTGTAAGTTATTAGTCTTCCAGTAGAGGCAAGACGTTGATATTTCCTCCCTGTTCTTTCTAATATCCCTCTGAGTGGGATATGTTAGCACATACTTTTTTTTAAGGGGGGATGGAGGACATGACACTTCTGAATCAAAAATAGAAAGGATCATAATCTGTAGAAGAGTCTTTGAAATCATTAAGGTACACACGTCCTTCAGTTTACTGCTCCTCTATGAGTCATTGCCTTTGTGCAGCTGATGAAATTTCATCTGACCTCTATCTTCTAACTGAGGCATAGAAGGGATTTTTGACTCTCTTTTGGTAGAGTTGGGCAGAGTCTGGTAGGCTTCTGTAGCAAGTGGAATGTTCTCTGTGGAATAAAAGGCTCAGAGGTTTTGAAGTCTACACAGAATATGATTTATTACCTTTTCAGAACTGAAAGTATTATTTGTGCATTTCTTTGGCAAAAGAACAAAGTGGGAGTCAGACCTAGGAAACAAGACATTTAGCACTGCATGATAAAATGTATATTAGAGGAATAAAAAAAATGCGGAACAGAAGATGTAACTCTCAGTGCATCTGCTTCTAGAGCTTAGGGCTGGAGAAACTGCACTTTTGTAGATTTGGTGGTAATGAAGGAGAGTGTTTGTTGCTCCCTGTATCCATCCCCTGGGCAAGAGAAGAGCAAGATTTGGCAGCAGGTTGTGCTGCTGGTATGCCTCACAAGCTGTCATGGCTGAGCTGTTCTAGTAGAGGGCTCTGCCTAAGCAAACAGGTGGAAAGCTGAGGCTCCCTGGGGAGCTCTGCATGGAGCTGGGAGGTTTAATGCTGCTGAGATTTACTGTTCTCAGACCACCATAGACGGATTTAAAGATGCTCCTAAAGGTCTGCTGTTGAAGGAGGACAGCTAGTGCTCCACGTACTCAGTTGTGATGAAATGGAAAGAAGTGCCAAAAAAAAAAAGTGGGCAAAATATTTACCATTCAGCATCTTAATTGTGGTTGAATATATTAAATCATCAATCAAATCTAGAAACGCCAGTCTTCTGATTTTGCCTCAGTCTCCTCTAAAACTGCTTAATTTGTCCTTGAGTGTGGCCTGTAAGTGACTGCTAAATGAATAAGGACTAACATTGTAAAAATTATTATTATTATTATTATTCTTTCTGGAGTAGATACATAGTGGGTTTTGTTCAGTGTAATGTGTGTCATTATTTTGCATAGGTGAAAATTTATGTTATTCATATATTGCTAGTAACAAAATACCAAATTTATAATAGAATATTTAGTTACACTAGCTTTTACTATCTTCCTTTTAAATGCAGAAATACCTCTTCATCCCAGCTTTTTATTTTCATTATTTGTTTTTACTGCTAAGCATCCTATGCTTCTCCAATGGTTAAAGAGTTTCCTTCTCTATCATGCTCTTCATCATTATGAAAGAGAAAAATTGCACAAATATTAGTGGAATCTTCTTTGCAATATTTCTTCAAAGCAAGTGTGTTTCTTTGTTTTCATGGCTTAGAAAATTCCATTGCTTTGGAGTTGGGCACCACAAAACTGAAGAAAATTGTCTTTACAAGTCACCTCTATAATATTTCAATGGACAAGTCTCCCTAACCAACCAAGCCCCATTTCTACTAAGGGTTTTCATTTACCATAGAGAAATCTTTCCAGGTTTTGGTGTACTTTTGTTTAAACCCCTAGTAGAAGCACAGTTGCAGTTTCCTGAGTTTGCCAGGCTATTTGCTTAGATGGAGCTCTCTAATAGCATCAGGTCAGCCATGACAGCTTGTGTGGCCTAATGCCACAGAAAATCCTGGAAAGCAACACACACTGCTGTTGGATGTGCAGGCCCATTCATTAATTCCTAATTTTTTTCAAGACATAAATAATATGTCTGCAGATAAATGCTTAGTCACATGAAAGTGCTAGTTCAATAATTGCTGTGATGTTTGGCCAACAATGAATGCAATAGGATGCAGTTTTCTGTAAACAGGAAATGCTGTCACAAACTGAGGCGGAACAAGTCAGGTAGCCAGTATTTTTCTGTATCCTTTTGTTCTATATAAAGGTATTTGTTTGCAAATCTTCAGCTGGAGAGATTGGAAAGCTTTTGTGATGAGCTCGTGAGATTGTGGTGGGCAATCACCAACCACATGAAGCTCAACAAAGCAAAATGCCGGATTCTGCACCTGGAATGGGGCAACCTTGGATGGGACTGGGGAAGGAGAGTCTGGAGAGCAGAGCTGTGGAAAGGGACCTGTGGTTCCTGTTTGATGTCAAATTGAACATGAGTCAGCAGTGCCCTGGCAGCCAGGAGGGCCAACCCTGTCATGGGGGGCATCAGGCACAGCATCGCCAGCTGGGCAAGGGAGGGGATTGTCCTGCTCTGCTCTGCACTGGGGCAGCCTCACCTTGTGTGCTGGGGGCAGTTTTGGGTGCCACAATATAAAAAGACATTAAACTATTAGAGAGTGCCCAAAAGAAAGCAACAAAGATGGTGAGGGGTTTGGAGGGGAAGCTGAATGAGGAGCGGCTGAGGTCACTTGGTCTGTTCAGCCTGGAGAAGAGGAGACTGAGGGGAGGTCTCACTGCAGTCTGCAACTTCCTCGTGAGGGGAAGAGGAGGGGCAGGCACTGATCTCTTCTCTGTGGTGACCAGTGACAGGACCCGAGGGAATGGCCTGAAGTTGTGTCAGGGGAGGTTTAGGGTGGATATTAGGAAAAGGTACTTCACCCAGAGGGTGGCTGGGCACTGGAATAGGTTCCCCAGGGAAGTGGTCACAGCATTAGCCGGAAAAAGTTCAAGAAGTGTTTGGGCAATGTTCTCAAGTACCTGGTGTGACTCTTGGGGATGGTCCTGTGCAGGGCCAGGAGTTGGACTTGATGATCCGTGTGGGTCCCTTCCAACTCAGCATATTCCGTGATTCTGAGTTTTAGTTTCCAACTGTATATTGAAAATTTCCTATAAGCCAGCTATCTTTTAATATTTTTTTCCTCCAGGGGCCTGCAGCATCATTCAAAAGTCCCTTAGTGTGTTCAGACACTGCTCTCATTAGTGAGCTACTACAAAAAAATGCCATCGTGCAGTCAAGCAATGTCTTGACGTACCCAAAGACTGTTGAAATTCAGCTGCTATGGCACACAGAGATGTGTCAAGCTCACTGCAAGCAGCTCTGAAAAACCTCTATCAGATGTGTTTGATACGTGCTGCTTTTATCGTAGAGTGTTTCTTTTCAGCAAAACCTGTTGTTTTGTTAAGAAAACTGTACTTTAAATGTCTACCATTTCACTCATATGTTTAGGTCCCTAAATTAAAAAGTAGATTGCTTATATGAATTCCTGAACTCCTGACTTAATAATAGCTGTTTTACAGTTTATCCAAATATTCTCCAATTTTATGAAGTAGGAGAACTGTTTCTGGATTGTTTGACTGAAACCGTTTTATTAAGTGCATATATTGTATTAATGATTTAGCAGTTTTAACAAAGTGATCTCTAGAAATTCCACATATTTGAATATAAATGTGAAAATGCTTCTCCCTCTTTTTCTCCCAGATATTTAATTCTGTCTTCTTCAACAGCATATTAATGTTCAATCCCTCACTATGTTTCTTCATTACTTAGATGAATTGGCTGCATTCATTAGAAGATGAGATTCTTAGATCCAAACACAGAGACAGAAGATGCCTTCCTGCCTTTTATTGCTTGGAGTTAGATGCTCAGCTGAGATAAACAGGATGATAACAGGCTCTGTAGAAGAGAAAAGACTCACTCTGCTCTTGCCACCAGACAATGACATACAGTACAAGCGTGTGCTGCATTTGCTTATTAAACTCAAGTCGTAGTCCTGTAGTTGACTTGAGATAGATAAGGTGGTGATGCTACTGTGTCCCTCTTGGGTTTTCCAAATCTGATTTCCACCTTTCCCAAACTATCTTCTCATACAGTGATACCTGTTACAGCTACGGTGGATGAGGAATCCTTACCTAGCCAATTGAGATAATAAAAGAGAGAAATTTAAAATGGGAATGCACACTTAAGAAAAAACCAAAAACCAACAACAAACCCCAAACCTCCTTTTGAAACACGTTCTTCATGATTTTTAAACAGCTGAATGTAAAAATCCAGTGAGCTACTAGAAGGGAAAAAGGTTCCTCTGAACGGATTGATTCTATGTCACAGTTTCTTTCTCAAACAAGAAAACCCCAGGCTGAGCCTCTTTCAGATTAATATGGTGAATGAGCCTATTCCCTAAATGCAGCACTAAATTCATGTGAGGCTATTCACTAGGACTTGCAAGCCAGTAGAAGCAGTGTTCTTGATTTAGCCAAGTGTTAGTCTCTGATCTTTCACAAATGTAATTCTGCCTTTTGTTAAAATACATGCATTTTTCACAGTGATGCTAAACCCTCAGGAAGGAACCATTCCTTAATGGGAAGCCTGAGGCACGTTGAATTTCCTCTCCAGTGGCTGTGTGCAGCCTATCAGTGACTTTATTACTTAAATAGACAGAATAGTAGGCTGACAGGTTTTACAGTAGGAGTTCTTGCTCTCTAACCAGCCGTGAACATTACAGAGCCAACAGCAGAGGTGTAGGTCACAAGAGCACAACCCTGTTTGCCCTTGACCAAAGCATATTTACATAAAAAATAGAGGTCTTACTGAAATACAGATCACAGGTTCTGCTGTAATTGAAAATGTGATCACAGTCATCAGAGGTTCTAGCAGTTATAAAAGACGAAAAAGATGGGAATAAAATTTATAGTGCTCATTCACTGTGCATTACCTGAAAATTGCATATTTTGTTTGAAGCTGGTGTTTTCATCCAGAACTGAAAATCTCCAGGATTCAGAGACTGTGAATTTTTCAAGGTTGTGTCAAAAAAAATTAATTATTTGTGCCTCTTTTCTTTATTATTTTCTTTCTTTTTTTTTTTTTTTTGATACCTAATTTTCAGTGCAATTTGTGGAGCACTAGTAATAAGCCATGCATAGGTGAAGAACTTCTGATGAAGTCAGGAACGGTGGTGCTTTCTTCCAAGTTTCACAGGCCTGAATCCAATGAGTAATATTATAAAAATACATTTTTTAACCTCCAGCATGGTCATCTGTGATATTCCACAGCAGTTGTATTCCACAGAGCTGTAGGATTACAGGATTGCAACCTTTTAGGATCACAAGAGTTGACACTAATCCACACATACCAAAATCCACTTTAGGTCTCTGAGTGAAAAACAAAGACTTCCCATCAGCTCACCACAGATGCATCTATTGCTCAAAAAGCTTGTTTTCTAATAAAAAGCAGGAGACCCTTTTCATATTTACGCACAGAAAAAATTCTTTAGATTTTTAGATCTAGAGAAAGAACAACAAGGGGCATAAATAAGTGGAAAACCAGTCTAGGTAAAAACACTTGCATATCCTAGATGAAAGAAGCTCTTTCATTGTGGAAATCATTATGATAAAGGCTTTCAAGAACCTGAACACTTTGACATCCAAAGAACCATTGTCATTTGCACTAGCTGATGATAATCTGAAGAGGGAAGACAATGAGGTCCCGTCAGTGGGATCTTTGCTTGCTAGAAGTAAAATAGTGACACGTGGTCCAGGTGGAGAACCTCTCATATCTCCCAGTATTATTTCAACATACATTTCTCTCTGAACAACAGTATTTACCTTGCATTTCATGAACAACAAGTACTGTGTTATCCTCTTGGTTGAAAAGAGGATTTTGACTGTTGCTATGTGATAGCACATCTAGACTGAAGTATGTAAGGTGAATCCTATAGGAGAAATACTAATACTCTCATCTGAGACACGTGTCCTTCTGCTGTGCAAGGACAGCTGGTCATTTTCCCTGTCTTTGCTTTTGCTGGGGAAGAAAGTTTACCATATTTTCCTGGTCCATTCCGGTCAATTTCAGGATCAATAAGATTATTATTAAAAGATCCAAGATCAAGAGGGAGGGTTAATATTAGAAGTGTTAGAGAAAAGGAAACAATGAAGTTCAAGAGGCAGAGCACAGGGCTGGTTGGGAAGAAGATACAGAGAGTGTTCCGTATCTGCTGATGCCATAATGAAACTTACTGTCAAATGGCAGTCTAAGGTGGAGACTGGGCTTCTATTGCTCTCACAGCTTCTTTAGAGCAAAGGGTGATGAAGTAGGCTGTACTTTTGTGTGTGGTGTTAAAGAGTCATAGAATCACACAGTGGATTGGGTTGGAAGGGACCTTAAAACTCATCTAGTTCCAGCCCATCAGGCAGCGTTGTGTGTAGTGTGCAGTCGGTTCCCCATCTCTGGTGTCCCAAGAAGGGTGTACAGTTGCTCTTTTTGGTGAGCACAGGTCCTCTGCAAGGAAGAGATTTCATTCTGATGGGTATTTTTCTTCGTCAAGATGCCTTCCTTCTGAGGAAAGAGGTGGGTGGGGTTTTTTTGGTTGATTGGTTTGTTGGTTGGGTGTTTTTTTGTTCGTCTTTTCTTTTTCCCCAGTGGCAGATTAGCCACTGATGGACAGACTTCTTCCTGGCTTCTTTCTTTACAAGGTTTGGGTCTGGTGCCACTTCATGGCCAAAAGGCTCAGAAGAACAGAAGCAAAATGTTATTTAATGTTGGAGGAAAATTTGGGAAACTTCTTGGGAAGGTCTTTCCTAACAAAGCTACAGTAGCTCACTGCCACAAGAGGGTGCTTGCAAACTCATCACTGGTCATATAAGAGAATTTCACAGTAAAAATGTTCTGGGGGCTTTAAAATGTTCTTTACAGAAGAGACAGATAAGGTATAGTGATAGATTCTGACAGAGTAGAAGGTTGTACATTCATCTTTTGCCCAGTGTCATATTGAAATTTGTCTTTACAGAGATTTTGTGAGTCATTACTTTTGGAGAGGTCTCCTGAAAGAAACTCTGCATTCAAACACTTTATTTAGCCTCTTGCAACAGCTCTAACCTACAGCCTGCCTGCGTCTGACAGAATATAACAAAAAGGAAAACGCATCTGTTAAACACAGAGAGGAACTGAATATTATGGTTTAAAGCCAAAGGGAGCTCTTTTTGACAGGGTTATGTCAGTACACAAAACGCTTCTCACAGGGTTTCTGAAAGTGCTACAAAATATGTTTTTAAAATGCTGCAAACTCTCCTTTCCATCCTAAATGTGTCTGAATATATGGGTTTATTTAGAGACCAGGAGAGAAGTTAACGGCAGAGTTTGTCAGGCACTGGACTTGGAGTTCACATCTAAACTGGTTTCTGAATGTTCCTAGAGGTCTTACATGATGAGAGAGTGCATCACATCCCTGGGCAGCCTGCTCCAGAGCCTCACCACCCTCACAATATGTAATAGACACTCTTTTCTGAAGCCAGACCTCTCTTTTTAATGCAAAGTTACCTGTGGTTAGCACAGATATCAAAACAGGCATAGTAAAGAGGACAGCATGAATTTGTCTGCTGTGGATCATGTGTTACTGCTGTCAACACTGTGAAAACTTAACTGTCACTAACATTTGACAATATTAGCACTGAATACTATGTGCAGTACAAACAGGTAAGCTAGGATTAGTAAAGGCTGCACTATGTATCAGAGATCATCACTATTTATTAGTTGTACCCAACATGACAGCCTAAATAAAATGAAAATATGAAATTTAACCTGATAAATTTTGTGTTGCTTCCCCTACCATTTTCCCACACGACTTTCTGTCCTTTGCAGCCAGGTATCCCATAAATGCATCCTTTCCCAAAAATGGAATTCTGGGCTGATTTACCATGTGATTGAATCCTGACATAACTTCCTTTTAGCTTATGTATAATGATGGTAAACTCCACTAGGTGACCTGTCAGTTCATTTTAAGTATGTGTTATTTGTTATAAACAGTACTTCCATATATTTTCCTTACGTATTCCTTTTCTAAAATTATGCCTTGTTTAGGTCTGCTATGACCAGAGATCTCACACACATTGCAAAGCTTCCTTTTGGACTGATTGCATACATCAAATATCACTCTGGGGGAATAAGATCCCAGTTTCCTCTTTTTCCATAGAAACTACTTGTTTCTGTATATTGCTTTATTGCACAAGAGTCTGTTGTCACTAGCAAAGGAACTTCTCCTACCTGCTGGAACTTCAGATTGATGAGTAGATTACTAACATAGTCTTGCCAGCTGTCACTGCAAAATAATACAATATTTTATCAAAAGTGAAATTGAACATGAATATGTGTACCTGCTAATATCTGGAGCAATTAAAAAAAAATTTCAATAGAATCACATTAAATTTCCTAGCTCAAGCACCTCAGTGTTAAAATATGCCTGAGTTAGTTGTAGCTGCTTCTGGCTCTTGTTCACATGTTCAGGTCTTCAGTTCAAGCTGAGGTTCAGAGAGGAAAGAGCATTAAAGTTTTTCATGTGATAACACAGATCCAGTTGTTGCTGTTTCAAGAAGTGTCATCAAGTGTCAGCATAAATCATAGGAAAACAGCTGGCAGTGCAGCCCAAGCCTCCTGCCACTCAGTTGGCACAGTGTCCCTTGGCTCATATTTTTTTTGCAGGGTTGTTTCCACTGTTAGACGTAATCATGAGTGTCCTTTGCTTCTGGCCTATTTCTGCCATGAAAATTATTGTCAGGAAGATGAGATACGGCAAGGAAAAAAGCAGCCCTTTTTCTCCAGTGATGGGGAGAGGAGGTTCTGGCCACCACTGGCTCTTGGTCATGTTACACAGTCAAAAAATGTCTTCTGTGCTTCATCAGCCCTCCAGGCCTTTAGTCACGGTGTGATTTGGGGGAGGTGCGTCTGGGGTGAGAGGTGGCAGCAGATACTGCAGGTAAAGGAATGCCTGACAGAAGTTGCCCTCCAGAGCTCCTGGAGCACCCCTGGGGAACAGGATGAGGTGCAGGGCTCCTGAGCACCTGGATGTTGTCTTACCTGGACTTTGCCTCATGGGAAGACGAGAACTCCCCATGGGAGCGAGGAGAAAAAAGGATCACTACTTTTAATGTAAAGCTCCAGTTCTTCTCCCATCAGGCTTCCCA
Source organism: Atrichornis clamosus (assembly GCA_013400975.1). Taxonomy (NCBI): domain Eukaryota; kingdom Metazoa; phylum Chordata; class Aves; order Passeriformes; family Menuridae; genus Atrichornis; species Atrichornis clamosus. The sequence goes on along the minus strand of WBMZ01009251.1, from coordinate 116,436 downwards.
AGGGATCATCTGATTCTTCAGTTGTCCTCTCCCCCAGACATCTAACAAGAGAGCTGTGCCAAAAGGCAGCTAAATAGCTGGTGTTGGGATATGTGGGGCAGTGCAGGAGCTGGGCACATGTTCCAGCCTCCTGTGGAACAGCGTACAACCCTTAAGTCCCCATCAGCTAAAGGGTTTTAGATTTCCCATTGAATTATTTGCTTTTATTATGAGTTTTGATATGAAAAAAAAAAAAGAGAAGGGTTAATACCTCATAAGCATCTCTCAGTATTGCCATGTCATGAAAAATTATTTGCTTTGTATCCATCCACTGGAATATGTCTGACTACACAGCATGTATTTATTTGCTTTGCAAGTCCCTGATGGCCCTTAGCAGCTACTTCCTGAGGTTTCTGCCTGCTGCTTGTATCACCAGTGATGCTGAAAACAATTCAGACAATGTGCATTTTAGTAAATAAGGAAAGTCACACTATTTTTATTGCCTTTTCCCATTGTCTGATTTATTACACAAGCGACATAGGTTCTCTTCGTTGTGTAATGCAAGCTTTTGCAGGCATAGTAAAGCAAACTTTCCTGGGACTATTTTTAGAGGTGATCATGGGGATTTGGATTAGAATAGATTAAGTAAGGATTCCTGAAGAGATGATACATATACCTTTACTTAAAGACATATGACCTGACTGATTCAAGAGGTGCTTATGAAATAAGTGAACACATCCCAAAAATCAGAGTGGAAAAGTGGTGGGTCATGTTCTGCATGTCTGCAGACTGCCCTGTGTTTTTATGTAGCCGAGTGCAGTTCATACTGGGAAATGAATGTGTGAGCACTCATAATGCTGCAAAGCAAAGGTGGCAAATTTGAGTCGTCAGTACTGAGGCGCTGGCAGGGGCAGTGCCATTTGAGCTTGAATTTGGATATAGGATTGTGCTTTGAGCTGCCAGGTTCCTCTGCAGAACAGGCAGAAAATTTTGCGTGCTCCTTCTCTGCTTGGAAACCCTTTTGCACTTCTCTGATCACTTTCCTTGGCAAAACTAGCCTCTGCCCCTTACCCACCCCAGGCATGTGGGGTTTTGTCCAAGTAACAGTTGGACAAAATTTATTTAAATTTCCAGTTCTTTTTTTGTCACTTTGGACTAAGTTGTTGCAGCCCTTTCTTTAAAAGGTCAGCCTAAATTATTTTGTGCAGATAATATTAAGGCTTATGTGCTTGATGGATTTCGGTAGCACATAAACACCACTCCTTGTGGGACTGATGGCCTGAATAATTACCTCATCTCTGTTGCTGTTGAAATAATCAACCTAAACCAAATATAAAACAAGTTCAAGCCACTTTTGAAAGTTTTCAGATACTGGAAGGTTTTGTGCATGATGCACAAATTAGGATATAGCAGATAGTGGTGCTCAGTGCTACATTTTGCTCTTTTTTAGTATAACATAAATTTAGAATCTCTGTTAAGTGAAACTTCACAGAGTTGCAGAGTTTTTAATGGGGATCAGAATTACCCTCAAATGATTTTGAAATATTTATTCTTAAATACTTGATCTAATTTTATTTTTTTCTTTGTACATGAATTATATTACAGTGAGTGATAGTTATATATATAATTCTGTTACAGTAGTGAGTTTTGTATAAGACAAAATATTAAACATATGGATTATTATTTCATAAATCAGCAAGAAAAAGTTTAAACACAACTATTTATTCCTTTATGTTCTATTATGCTTCCATTTCTACTACATATGATATTTTTTGTATAAGATGTTTTTAACTTAGACATAATTTTCATAGTTGTCCTTGCTTGTGATTCTGGATTACAATGAATCATTATCTCATTTAATTTGATTACATGTGGTTTTAATCATTGCTAGTAAACCAACCTTGCAGAATTGTCATTAATACTTACAGATGCGTGCAAAGCAAACTGTACAGTTTATCACGATGCTTATAGAGTGCAATAAGACTAAATATCAATTTAGTCTTTTGCCAGACTCATTTTTGTCTGGCGTAATTGTCAAAAAACTGTAATAAGCTCTTTTCATTCTCAGCATCTTTTTGAAAAATAAGTTGCCAGAAGAGATTTTTTAAAAAGCTAAATTAATTGTATGCTGTATGTGATTTGCTCACTATTCAGCTCGAGTTCATTATTGATCCTCTAGTATTTCTTGTGATCTCTATTGTCCATAATGATCTAGTGTACAAATAGCCTTACATCTGTAATTTTGTCATAATACCTGCTTTATAAAATTGTCTCCTGAGATATCCATGACCTCACTTAATCAGACATGTTATTATGTCTTTAGCCAACACAGCTGAGCAAAACAGAGTCTGTTCTCATAGTGGCAGCACTATTCCAGTCTTACATGAAATCAAAGGCACACAAAGAATTATCAATTTAAACAGAAACAAAAGATTCACTGTGTGAGGAAGGTGTTGCAGCATCTGATTAACTTTAGGCAGTCCCATGCCTGAAATGTTTATTTATGTACTGTGAGAAGAAAATAAGCAAAGTAGTTATACTTTATTTAGAATATATGGAAAATAAATCTTCCCAGACTAACTGTCTTGTCATGTATTCAAAATATTGATAATTTTGTTCTGTCACTTCAAAACAAAAGGCAACCTTTCAAAACTACGCTAGTTACATAAAAATCAAATACACCCCATACTATAGGAAAAGTGTGGAAAAGCTCTGTGAAATGCCAAATATTCCACATAGAAAAGGTAGAGCCACCGACACCTGCAAGTATTGTGGCTTCCACTTGGAAAAAAAAGGGTTACTGAGTTGACTTTCAACCTCCCCTTCTGTGGAAAAATGGCAGTAAATGTTAATGTAGTTGATGTGATGGATGAGTCATGCTTTCTTGTTTGCCACACAGAGTCTGTGTGTGATATTTGAAAAATGAAATAGGATCTGTTGCAAACCTTTTTTTCATGTTTACGTCTCATGCTCAGAGGATTAAAGCAGATTTTTTTCCCTGTTCTGTTTCATTGGTCTTGAAGAATGATGGGCAGCAACGCTGGCCACTGATCGGGAGAGAGCAAGTCAGATAACACAGCAGTCCTGGAAAAGCAGGGATATTGGGCTTGCATGCTGTGACATATGTACTGTTATACTGTCTAATAACTGATGATTATTATTATATATTAATGGGGATCATTTGTATTTTTATTATTATTTAAAATAAGTGGTAAATAATAAATATTATTTAAAATCTTGAGGACATATAAAAGGGAAGAGAGGGGAAAGGATGCTATTGAAGGAGAAAAGTCCTCTTAAGCAGAGGACATACTATTAAGAATTATCAATCCTCCTTTCTCCTAAAGCCTTCATATATAGTGAATATTTCTGAGAATTCATCTTACTGCAAAAGCAATGGCAAGATTCAAATTTAAAAATACATATTTTTTTCCATGTACACTGACCACTACAAATTGCACTGTGACCATTCATAGTTTAGTAGAACATTTATGTCGTCTCTCTTCTCAGGGTAACCAGATTGCTCAGGTTCAGTGTTTTCTAACTAAAACTAATTTATTTTTAGATTTTGAAAAGACATTAAGTGCACAGCTGTATTTTCCTGCAGACTGCTGTGATACAGGTTACTGCTTTACTGATTGCTTCAAAAGGCAGTTTGCTGGAAGCAATTTTGTATCACTTACAAGTATTAATTGAGACCGTTGAAAGAGTTTTTAATATAGTATGGTATTTATTGGTATAGGAACTTAGAGACTCCAGACTAATAACTCACTTTGATATTGACTGATTGTACATGCTGGCTGATCTGCTTGTACTAGCTTTCAGCAAGTAGAATATAGATAGGACTGAAATAGGATGCAAAGAAAAACAAAAAAGGAAAAATAAAAGCACCTGATAACACAAATTATCATTGTATCATTGAATGAGGATTTGGGAAATAACCATCAAATCCAGAAGTTTATTGCAACTTTCATACTAAAGCTGCAGGCTCCTGCACCCCATTTCAGTATCTGGCACATTTGGAAGGGTTATACAAAGAAAAGCAATCTCTCAGCAAGCAACCTGTTGCACCCACCTCCCTATGGAACGTGTAATGGGTGAAAAATCCCACATCAGCCTCACAGCCCTGGACAATGCTGGGAACCATCTGGCAGAGAAGAGATTTGTTTTTATGTCCTCATGTGATTGCTTGTTTTGCTCTCAATCTGGGACTGCTGGGCGCACACTCCATGCAATGTCGGGTTCTCACACCCTTATCTGACCCACTTCAGATTTGTACAACCGTCCTTCAAGAATGATTTTCCATGCTACTGCATCATGTAATCCCTCAGAAAGCTCCTACTCTCTGTTGCCTTTCTTTATCCTTAAGCAAGCAGTCTTCGATAGCATCTTTGGAAAATAAACTTCAGAAAATGTTGATACCTTCAGTAATCCTTCTGGTATGTAAACTCAGAATGGTGAATGAGTTTGATTGATTTAAGGATAATTTGCGTCTCATATCTGCTGAAATCAGAATGCCAGTGATAGATGCGTTGGCTCCTATCTGATGAAGGTATTCACTAAAAGTAGGACAAAAGTCTCTGAATACTGTAATGCAAAAACCTCTTGCAAAAAAAGGAGCAAATGTTTGTTATTCACTATTTTTTTACAACATTTTACTATATTTTTACAACATTTTAACTTTACTCTTTTACAGAGAGAGGAAAAAAATAACATTTTTTTTTAAGCATTTGGTAAATATATTTTAGTACACAAAAATGTTCTGTGAAAATATACTGCGAAAACATCCTCCAGATACTGGGTGAAACTGGTGTTTTTTTCCATTAGAGATGGTAGCTACTTTTAATTTGTCTTACGATTTTTAAAAAACTATCACTTTCTTTAAAAATGCCGTTTTTTTCAGTGAACAATAGGATCTCTCTTCTTATTGTCAAAAGTTTTAGGTAACTTCAAACAATTGCAATTTTATTTTTCTATTATCATTTTAACTGAGATTTTGCTGACTGACTGTGTGGTGTTATAAATCTGCACAGCTTTTGGAGTTGTAAAGACCTATATCCTGAACACTGGATGAAAAATAAAATTATTAAAGAACTAAAATAATGTTCAAGTCCTTACAAAGTGACACTGACACACTTTTCTTAAAAGCTAAAAGCTATTACAATACAGTAAAACTTGGATTAATCTGAACAATCCCACCAGGAACGCACATATGTTTAAGTGGGAAAAAAAAATATGACTTTTAGCAGAATCCTCTGTACAATTTCAATAGAAGGCTTTGAAGTATTGCAGGTTCTTTAGAAGGAAATAAAGATGCTCTTTATAAAGCAGTGGTAGGTGTTGCTTCGTGCTGAGGGCAAGAGTGAATTGAGAATAAAAGAAAGCAGAGTAATTATTTTATTGAACGACATAATTGAGAAATAACCTACATAGCCTGTGAACAGCCTGAACAGTAGATATCGCTTCTGTATCTCAATTAAGTTGCTTGCCACCTAAGCCAACAGAACTATCCAGAATAACAGTGAAACTGGACACTGAATTAATAAGTAACTAGTTCTGATGACAGTAAAGCAGAATGCACAGCTGTCATCTGGTGAACATATCTGTCTTAGTAATGTCCATGGGGAAAAGAAATAAAGGGAATATATAGGAAGAGCTGATTAGAGAAAAGATGGAGGAGTCAGGGTGGGCCGTTCTGTTTTCATAACCAGGATCTCCTTGCAAGACTTTCGTGTGAGTGCCTTTCAGGCAGGCAGGGTTACCAGGGATTTTGAGATTTGTGTCTCTGCCCTTATCTTTTCAGTCGTCAGATGCTCACGCTGAGCTCAAGCAAACTGAGTTATGCACTGGCAGTGCGAGGGAGTGCAGGGAGCCTTGATTTATCTGCTCCTGCCCTCCTCCACACCATCAGCCCCCGGCAGATGAATGAGGGCTGCCAAGAAATCCTGAAGACTGGAGATAATGGCTTTAATCCTAGTGGTCAAGTGAGCAGCCAGGATTAAGAACTGTGGTTCCTTTTAATTAATGACAAGTGTATTTTGCTGTATTTTAGGGAAGCTGTCAGTTTGCTGCTGTGGAGTGAAACACTATCGGTGTACCAAGCATAGTTACAAGGTTTAACTCCTGGCTTCGCTTCCTCCTGGAAATTTTACAGCCTCCAGCTGTCAGAAAGCACATTAAACAGGAACTCTAAAAGCAATTTTATTTTATTTATGAGTATAAAAAAAAGGAGGCATAGTTCTAATAGGAAACCTGAATTATTTAGAGATAACAACAGGCAGTATGAACACAATTCCTGCCTACCACTTCCCCTTTATAGAACAAGTACTTTTCAGAGAATCAATATTCAGAGCAGATCCAGTTCATCTTACTTGCTGGGTTCATTTTATTATATAATAAAATCAGATTTATTCTCATTTGGATATGGAGTATATAGCCATATAAGCATAAGCCATTTATAAACAGTTACTTTGCATATAGCATAATGTAATACCTACTCTCTTAGGTATTTCTGAGGAGAATCAAACATTACTTGCCAAAGGGCAGAGATAAAAAGAAGTGTTTTGGATCTGAACATTGCGCCTGGAGCTAATCACCAGTTATGCGGATACCTTTTCAGTTCTCCGGTCTGGAAGAAAATATAAAATAAAAAAGCAGTCTAGTATGCTTCTTCAGTGAACTTTTCTCCTTCTGATAAACCTAACTCTCACTTTATATTGTACTTACAGAATGGCCTTATCGTTGCCTGTTACCAAGGCTATGTGGATATTGTAATAGCCTTAGCACAATGCCCTCACCTTGATGTGAACTGGCAGGACAACGAAGGGAACACGGCTCTAATTACAGCTGCACAGGCAGGTAAGGCTCTCTGTATCACCACTTATATACAGGGTCTTTGGAGGAGTGTTTTGGCTATTTTTTTTAGGATTTTTTTTTTTTCAAATACCTAAAAGAAACTATTCTGTGTAAAATAATCCTGGCCAAGTCCACTCCCAAGTGAGTTTGTCATGATTTTCTTTGAACTAAGTAATCTACAGTAATATTTTTCCAATAGATTAAGATAGCAAAAGCCAAACATTTTTAGTAGATGCCATTAATTATTTGAACTTAAAAATAAAGAAAATCTTGTCCCAAGTATTATACTGCTTTATTCCTTTAAGCTTATTTTCCTATGTTTGCTCTGGCAAGCAACAAGTGAACACTGTGGACGTGTGATGTGCTGTATTAGTGCTGATGACATCTCTTCTCCTGTGCTTGTTGCACTGACCTCAGAGGGTCTGTAGTAATTGCTGGCTATAGGAAAATGTGTCATCATTAAGAAATACTTTAGCTGCTAAGATATTCTTCATCCACTCCATAGTTAAAAAGAAAAAAAAAAACTCAGCAGGATTTAGTGTTTGCCAATGCTCCTTTTATAACAGACTGATATTGACAGCGACAATGTTAATCCTGATGCAGGCTGGAGTGAGAGCAGGGTTTAGCATCAGGTTTTCTTTTATCCCACCCAGCATGGTAATATTCAGCGAATAAGGGTAACAGATCACTTAAATGTACGAGAAACTCCCAAGACAGTAACTAGTTTCAGGCATCCAGTTAGAAAACAATCATTTGATTATTTCTCTTAAAGCTGAAAGACTGTGCTTTAATCTTTAATGGAAGTTTTAGTTTTCTCTAACAAGTGTTACCAAAGTGCTAAAGCATGTAAATCAGGAAAAATTTTGCCAAGGAAGGATGCCATCACTTTGTAGTCTAAAATCTGTTCCAAGGGCTGCCTAGCTCTGCATCCCTGGTTTTCCTTGCATCCTTCAAGAGCACACCTTAAAGACAGTCACTTTACAAGGGCGTGCCTACCTTTGTATTCATGTCTTTACCATGGCCTTTGCTATGTCTTCTGACTGACAAACCGTGCGGGATGTTTGTGGGAGTTCACGGGACATAGTCCTCACGCCCAGACACCGGCTGCTTGAAGGAAACAAATTTCCATCAGGCAATGTCAAGCTATGTCTAAAGATCGGAGAAGTGCAGATTTCATGTCAATTTAGTATTAGTGCCACTGGACATTTCTGGGTAGTACCTAACTTTGCTTTCTGTTGTACCAAAAAGTGAACTCTGTTATAGTTACTGCAAGATGGGTCTTGAATACTGGAAGAATGAATTGTGACCACAGTAGTCACATTCATAGCAAAGTCACGAGTATAGTAGCTTTCCAAAGAAGGTGGAAAAGTCTCCAAAACACTAATCTACTTTTATTTATCTGCCCTATTATAAATTTGGACTAGAAAAGGTTTAACACTGCCTCCTTCTTGACCTTTATAACTCATGATAATGAGCTCAGAATTAATCCAGCAGGCTGACATTGAGTTGACACTGTCTGCCAGTACTTGCTATTGATCCCCAAAGCAACTGGAAATGACTGTAGTCAGCAGAAGCTTATACAAACCCCCAACAACTTGGATGTTTTCCCCTGCCTGTGATAATCCTGAGCTACAGTGTTTACATCAGTTATTTAATTAATCATCACTAGATACTGCTGCAGTGCTAATAGAGATTGCTGTGAGGTTAACACTGCAACCAGAGGAGCTACAGTGCAATAGATTCTGCTTAATTATTGCTGGGTGTTAAGAAGTTAAACTGAGCAGTGTGTTAAAAAGACCTGAAAGCAAAGCTTGTGCAAGCTTGCCTTTAGTGGAGAATTTATTTGTTGGGGGAGGGAGTTAACTTTAGGCCGTGAAAGTAATAACATTTTTGCAAAATAAATTATTCTGAGATCAGTGTAATTTATACCAAAAGTATGGGTTTTCCTGTGGAAAGTCTAATAGCAAATCCACATTATTTCACTTAATTGTAAGGTGATATTAGGAGGTGTCAGAAAGTGCTACCATTTTTGTTATGATCCAATGGCCAGGCGGGCCATGGTTTATGGCCAGACCCCAAAGAGGCATTGGATGGGAAAAAAGCTGTGGTCCTGAGGACTTTTTCCTTGTGTTTCAGAGTCTGCATCTGTATTACAAGGTACAGATACCAAAGGAGATACCAAAGGAGACTTTACTTGTGCTAGAGGAGTTTAAAGTCCACATTTGCCTATGCCATGTCATGACTGCCTGACATGATATTCAAATATGAGCATCAGCTTGAATTAAATAGGATTATCTTAAAGAGCAATAGAATCTCTGAAGATAAGTGAATTCAGTTCCTCATATTGCTTTTGACAATTTGAGATTCTCATCCTCCAAAAAAGTATCTAAAGCTGAAGTTTTCAGCATGGGCTGACCTGAGAAAGACAGGTTGGAGGGATCAGTGAAAAGCAGTATTTTCTTAATAAGCTTATTAGTATAGAAAAATAACCACAAAGTGCTCTGTTTTGGGTGTAAATTTCATGTTTGAAAATTGGTCTGTTCACCTGCTTTGTCAATATTTCTTATTTCTTATATCCCTTCTCAAAGAGACATTGCCTTCCAGAACCATAAATTTGTTGCAGCCTGCAGCAGGTGGTGCCCAGAAATGGGTGGTGATGCTGTTGAAGCAGAAGCAAAATCATTAAACATCATTAGGAGGACAATGCAGAAAAAAGTGTAAACAAGAGATTGAAATAACAAGTGGAAAGAAAGAGATGAAGGAGAGTGATTTTAAAAAAAAAAGGGAAAAGGAGGAAAATTACATTATTTTTTTCTCAGTTCTGCTGCTGATGGGGACATAGCTATATCAGTGTATAGTAATTGGCATGCACTGGTGTTCAGAGAGAGCTGTATTTGCTTACAAAGTATAGATGCTTTATGTTACAGGGACTGGTTTGGGGTAAGGCTGTAGAGCTGAGAACACAAAATTGGATGTTATCCCAATTTCTGTTTATTAAGAAAGAAATGAGAACAAAAACACCTAAACCACCCAGAAGATAAAGCATTCTGGGTGTTCTTGGTTCCATCCATCTGTGGGAAAGCATTCACTACCCACAGACCAAACACAAGCAGGTACAATTCAAAAGTGAAATGTGATTTGACAAAGCATCTTCCTTGCTATGCAGCATATCCTTCTGCCTGTATTACATAGATTATTAGGTAATATTGTCATCATTTTAGGCATTTCCTTTGTGGCAGCAATTACGTGAATTAAGCTATTACAGACATCTGTGCTGATCTCTAAATATGGCTCACAGGGAGAAGAAGTGTACCTCTAGCATGCCAGTTCTGGTAGGATCTGGCTTACAGCGAGCAAGAGCCTGATTTGAATTCAGTGTCACCAAACTGGCTGAGCCCAGGCTCGTTTATTTTAGAGCTGCACAGGGCTTTCATAGCAGACTTTACATCACTAAAGGCTCAGATGGTTTACGATTTAGGTACAGGCTGCTTGTTCACCCAGGCACAGGAGAACCAAAGCAAACTTCATGGCCTTAAATCAAAAGCGTATGACGGGGTTTGAACAAAAAACTTGGCAGTTCTGTGTTTTGCTTTGAATTTGATATCTGTTTGAACTGGAAATCTAAAGCAAATCTCAGAGGACAGAAGATCCTGCAGATTAAAACTGGAGTGGTTTTCAGGAATCCCTGAGACACAAAACTTCTGAGAATCACCAACTTCTTCCTTTTTTTTCTTATTTTATTGCTGTTATTTTTTACTATCTCATTTGCGGCCATCTGTAGTCCTCTGGAGAGTTTTGGTTAAGCAAGGTCTTTCAGAATTAATTCTTAGGATCACCCAAGATTTGCAAAACATCTCTTACTGTAATTATACTTTTGGCAAAGGGAAGAACATCTTTAGAGATGTAATAACTGCTGAAAAAACTTCCATCTTACTATTTCTCCTTGTTTCAGTTTGTCTCTGGTTTCTGTGGTCAAAAAGCAGTATTTCAATTGTTCCAAAAGCTTCATGAAGACACAAGCTCTACATCACTGAAACAGAGCGTGTCCTGCAAAACCATTTGGGCACAAAGATTCTCCCAGTAGTAACTGATTCCTTGCTAGAATTTGATCTTATGCCATAAAGTCAGTGAAGCTGAAACCTCTGTATTGAGTAAGCAGGACCAAGTCACTTGATCCTGCCCTGAACCCGGTTGACTTTAGCGTTGTTCAGCTTGCTGTGCTTTGCTGACTATCTTTCATTCTCATCTGACTGCACCAAGTGCAGGGAGTTCTTTTTTTGGTTTTCTCTTACTTCGGAGTTGCTGAGCTGATCTGCACATCTGCTCAGGTTTCATGAAAGTCTCCAGCTATGCAGAAAGGTAACAGAGTAAAAAAATTATAGGAAAGAGTAACACCTGCAACACAAATTAATTGGTAAAGATTTTCTTAACTTGCTTTTCAAAGTGAATAGAGGACTGTGTTGGTACAAAGTGACTGCTGATGAAATCTGCACCAGATGTGACACTATAGACTTTTTAAATTGTCCTATATGAATTACAATCTGCTTCAGTAACATTTCTAGATGAATTTGAATGACATGCATCACAGAATATTCAGCTGGACTGCAGAGTGAGATGAGAGAATATTTTTACAGTTCTTACTAATTAAATTGTGATTGTTGCAGCTGCCTGAGAGACTGCATTATTTTATAAAGCATCAAAGCATCATAAAATGATTTACAAGTGAAGGGAAAACTGTTTTGAATGAGCCATAATGGCACTAGCTATTCATCTGATAGTCCAATTATAAAGATTTGATGTCATAATTGGTCTTCCAACCATTTAGCCAGAGATGTCTTCAACTCCTCAGTATACCCTTGCAGTTACCAGTTATCCTGGCATACAAGGCACATGAATGGCAACAACAGTTGCTTTTCGAAACAAAACTTAAATAATTTATTTTGCTACCAAAACTGAACAACAGCCCCGTTTTCTAATTGCGGGAGAGTAGACAAGTGGCTTTACACTGTCAGATGGAAAAATAAAAATGTGGGATCCTACACAAAATATTCCTTTCTCTTGTACCAGACCTCGCATGGTTCATTAGTATTATTGGCAGGAACAACTATGTGCAATCATCACTTTTTAATGAAGCACCATGATTGTAAGGCTCAAATTTATCAGGGTAGGGAAAAGCTGAACCTTTGCAGTCAGTTCCCCCAGGTGATGGGCCTTCCTTCCATAAGCTGTAGAGATTCCCTTTGCTGTGCTACTCACTGAATCAAGAAACTGGATCCCACTGCAACCTCAAAGCGACCATCTCTGGTCTTCAGTTATTCCCTTACCTTAAACTGACTTTTCAGAAAGGAGAACAACTTGAGAGAAGGTGGGAACCCAGGTTTTCCACCTCCCATCCCAGCACTTTGGTCACAAATCAGGGCCACTTAACCCTAAGGCTGATGACTGCAATGAGTGGAAGAGGACACAAAGAAAAGAGAGATCTTATTCATTATCTGCATTTTCCAGTTATCAGACCCACAGGAGTAATTTTTTGGTTTAACCTTGAAGACAGTACCTTCATTCTGACATATTTTCTCTGCTTTTTTGTTTCTTTAAAGGGCACATAACCATTACAAACTATTTGTTGAACTATTTTCCTGGGCTTGATATTGAGAAGAGGAATGCATTTGGATTCACAGCACTGATGAAATCTGCAATGCAGGGCCGAACGGAATGTGTGAAAGCCTTGATGATGGCAGGTATGCAAAGTGCTTTGCTTCTCCTTTGTCATCATCCAACTAAATACTAGACACTCACACACAAACACCAAGAAGAAAATTGGCTCTTGGGGTGTTTGCTCTGAGAGATGTGGTACAGCCTTCCCTGGAAATGGATGCAGCTTTTAAATAAATCATAAGCAAGGCAGTGAAGGCATGTTCTGCTGGTGCGGGGAGCACTCAGTTTTCCTGTACAAACCCACCCAGGAGCTCTCCGGGAGCTCTCAGGGTGAGATTTGTTGCCTCCAGGAGAGTTTGGGGAGCAGGATCATCAAAATTTGTAGCAAAGGAGTTAATGAAATTTGCGATACAGCTGGGAGAGGCACACAGGTCTCCTGCTGCCAGCTCTGTGTGTGACAGTGCAAGGGTGTATGATCATGGCCAGACCACAGCCAGACCTCCACTTCTGCCTCACACTGGGGCAGGGACTGGAGGGATCTGGGGGCTCTCCTGGCTCCTATCAGGAGAGTTGGGTGCAGGGGCCATATCCCACAGGGAACTCTGGTGGGAAATTTGGTGACTCAGGTCTTTTTTTACAGCTTCTACAGCTCTGAGTTTGACCTCCAGGTTTGTGGGCAACAGGGTGCCGGCAGGTCTGTCTGCTGCAAGAAGGGAGTCGTGGCACAGGGAGTGAGCAGTTCTGTCCCTGCCCACCTGTATCTCTTCACATCTGAGACCAGGAATTATGTTTCTGGCCCTTGGCTCTCGTCTACAGTTGAATTTTCTGCTGTACTGCGTTGCAAGGTGAAGGGGTCCTGGAGAGGAGACTCAGAAGGCCCCTTGAGGGACAACAGCCTCTACAGGAGCAGTCCTAGCACACAGCATCTTTCGGCCACAATGTTGTATAGTTTTTTTATATTCAAGTAATTGGTATATAAACTATTAGATAATAATTAAATAACTAGCTTATATTAGTATAAATTCTTGTTTTCCAGTTGCAAATATTTAACACAAATTAAATATTATGGAAATGATAACAAATGGCATGTGAATATTGTTACTATCTAGATCAAGAGTCCTACAGGTCCATTTCATTGAGAGAGATCTTGAATAAGTCGTTCACTTCAGTGATTTTGCTGTCCCAGAACTCTAAACCCTCAAAATCAGAGTATTTTAGATTGCAGGCTTTTATCAAGCATAGTGTTATCACTATCATTCTCTTCATAATATCCAGTTTCTAGATGCTGATGTGACACAGAAAATGTTTACGTGATGTGGTAACAGGTGTGTTATTTTCTACAAGATTCTGTAGCCTCTTACACTGCAATCAAGGCTTTGGAATTTGATCATTCATTTTGGAGTTAAATTTTTATGACCAAAAATTATGAAATTACTGTCAGAGCTGGAATACTGCTAGAAACAGATGCACTTTCTGGACTCACACATACTTTGTGCAGATGCTAGTTCAGAATTTTCCAGTGCCCGTTATAGATCATTACTTAAAATGAAACTTCAATCCTAAAACTTTCTGACTTGTCAAATTGGTCTTACAGTGTCATGACCTATTATTATCTCTAGAGATCTGACGGAAACTTATTCTTTCTGTTTGAGTCACTAGAAGCTGTTTCACAACCTTTCAGCTATGTAGATAACTCAGTACTTGTTATTCTGATTCATGTACAAAATGTGTTGATATCAAAGTTCACTGCTCTGGTTGCTGCCTCTGGCATCTGAATAGCCACCTTCTTGTTTTCATGATTCATAAGGAAACAGAATATTGGGGAGAACAAACCTTTAGCCACCCAGAAAATGGCTTTCTTGGCCTCCATCTTGAGTTTGCCTACAGAAAGTTGTATCAGCCAGTTTGTTCATTAGAGACAGTGAGGATACCAAAGTTCATCCACTGACTAAAGAGGTGTAGCGTTAATATACTCTTGAGTTTCTAAATTGCAGTTTATATACATGTTTTGGTGAGTATTTTGCAGTTCCTCATATTTTCAGCTCAAAATAGGGGCCGCAAAGGAAGAGTGGTAAATTGCCTGCATCCATTTTAATATCTGAGTATTTTTTAGGACTGCAATATGGTGAAATGGAGGCAGGGAGGGAGATGCTTTTTCAGAATGGATTTAGAAGTAGCTTGGGACTTAATGGATGCTAAATTGCTGCTGACAGTAAAGTGCTAGTGTGCTGAAAAAGGTAAAAGAAATTGTTATTAAAAGATTTAGTGAAAAAATCAATTTCACAAGTAACCACAAAGTTCTGTGATAAAACGTAAAAATGCATGGCAACATAGAGGGGAAACACCCATAATCAGCTGTGAGTCTACTTGCATAGCTGCGAAGCTGGTACATATATTTAGAAGAGAATTACAGGAGATTTTTAAACCCAGTATCTGTTCAGTGGCTTGGGTGAGTCCTCTGCTGACGGCCAGCTACTTACAGCAATACAGGAGGTCAGGAAAGCAAAATAACTCACCTTCCTAGCTGCCTAAGCGTGGATTCAGCACAGTCAGATGGGGAAAGAGGTAACAGCAATGTGTGACGGTTGGAGCTGGCTTGCCAAAGTGACTGCTCTTTCTGAAATTTGAGTTTCTGGAGGGACGCCAAGGTCAATCACTACAAGATTAAGGCACTCTGGGACACTTGGGGATAATGTTGCTCTTTCAGAGGGAGTCTTTGGAACATGTGAATTTGCTATTCGTGAGAGCAGTGCGAGTGAAGGGGGAGCCCGGCCTCCCACCGGCACTTTGTCACGGGCCGCTGCGCTGCCAGCACCGCGCCGCTGCCAGCGCTCATCAAGAGAGCCAGCCAGAAACGCTGGTTGTTACTCACGTGTCAAGCCCTGCTGTAATCTCCAGTGTAAACTCAGCACTGCTTTAGTAAAGTTGTCGGAGTGGCCGTGGATCGGGAGACTGGGCTTTAAATACTGCCTGTAAAGCGGTCGGTAACAGCTGCCTGAGCTTCCTCAGCCCCTGTCTCTAAACTCAAGATGCCAGTTTCGCATCTCAAAGGACATGAAACCTTCTCCTTAAAATAGGATATTGATATCCTAAAGGAGCATGTGTACTCAAACTAATTGCGCTGAAAATCATCTTCATTGAAAGGGAAACTTTTAGGAAAAGTAAGGCAAGTGGCAAGTGTAGTTTCAAGTGTAGTTTTCCTAAAAGAAAACTTGTAGTTTATACTTACACTGAAATGACAATTAGTTCAATAAGACTGCTATCACATTTGTAAAGGGACATGATTATTCATGTTTATTCCAGATAAGGCATTCTGCTGACTGACAAGTTTGTTGAGGAATGTCTCCTGATCTGTGCAGAAAATCAATACAACTATAGTAAATCACACCTTAGAAGAGATTTTGTGATACAAGCTACAAAGTCAGCATCGATTTCTGCTGAAAGGTTAGGATTTCAATACTCTGTAGTATTGTTTTCTGAGACAAAGTTTCCAAAACACCTGGGGACTCATCTGTCAGACGAAGTTGGCTTCTCCTCAAAGGGAGGTGAGTGGAGGCTGCCAGCAAGGCTGCAGCACCAGCCTCATCAACAAAGGTGCTCCTTTTGGGAATATACCAAGGATGGTGACAATAACCTGGACCAGCCAGCACTCCAGTGCTTGCCAGGCAAGTCCATGATGACAAGGGCAAATCCATAGAGACAAGGTAGGTCTGAGGTCAAACAAGAAATTAAGTCTGTGGGTCAGGGTCCAAATCAGCAGGGCACGTGGCCAGGCACAGGCGAAGCCCAGACAAGGACCAGAGCTGAGCACAGTCCCCAGGCAAAGGTGGGAGCCCCCAGCCAGCTCTTTCTCATATTGTTCCCTTTGAACTGCTCTGCTCCAAGGTCTCATGCACCATATCAGAGCCGGAATGACTTTTTCTTGCAGATAATGATAAACAGCTTTCTATACCTCTTGGTTTTTTACAAGCTGAGAATTAAATTTTGTATTTTAAGAGAATTTCTTTTGTTGCTGTTCTTCCTGTATTAATTCCTTGCCTGTTACGTGTACATCAAGGAAACAACTTCCACATACTCTGCCACAGTCACAGTCAGCTCTTGTGGGGAGGAGTGCAGATCCAGGCAAGTGTTAAGAAGGGACCAGGGCAGGAGGCTACCCTGAGTTGGGAGAGATTCAAGGGTAGGATGTTTGGAGAGGGAGGTTTAAAAATAGGCTAGTAAAGCAGGAGGATATATATTTGTATGCCTTTTTTCCTCCCTTCACTGATTTATCTGTAATTTCTGCAGTCATGAATTTCATCGAACCCTTCTGCCTCTGAGATCTTGCAATCCATTCTTCAATCCACAGCTGGTGAACTCTTTGATTTGATTGACTCTTCTTTGCCTCCTTTTTGCCTTCCAGTCTGGGTCCCATGCTTGACTTCGCACAGAGCCCTTGTGCTCTCTCTGTGTGGTCCTTTCTGCAAATTTCACTTAAATTACACTTAAACTATGATCAGCTCTTTTGCTTAAGGTGTCTCCATCCACATTCACTCTTGGTCTGTGTCTCTAGCACCCTCTTTCCAGGGATTTTCTCAGAGACTTAGCAATTGACTTAAACCTGAGGTTTTGACCAATTTCCCCATGCTCTATTTTTTCATTTGTTTCTTTGTAATGACAAAATATCCTTTGTGGGGAAGTTATACTGAACCCATCAGAAGCTGGTTTGTGGTTATTTTTCCTTATATCAAGTCCTCCTTATTCTAGATTGAAGTGCTGTTACTAAGGTAATCCACCCTGAAAAAAAATTATCATGGTATTCTCTGGCCTTTTCCTCAGGCCCCTGGACATCTCCTTCTTCCAAAGCACTGGGACACATATTGTCTTTTCTTTTGTGACAAGATCTGTGTAGGTCAGTTTTGTGTTGCTTGTTGGAAAATGGTGCTTCATTTGGTAAAGAAGCCCTTCAATAAGTCAAACACTGTATACCAGCATTAAACTCTTTCAAGAAACCCAGAAACTATCTGCAGGGCCAGTCATATGTGTAAACTGCAACTGAAGGTTGCAGAGCTCAGTTGTGTTGAAAGCAATGGGCAAAGTGCCCGTGCCTGTCCCAGGGAATGCGCTGCAGACCTGATGAGCAGTCTGCAAACCGGAGCGTGCAGAGCTCCCTCTGAGAGCAGTCGAAGTTCAAAGGCAGAATATAAACCAAAGGATTTTCAGTTTAAGGACTTGTCTGCCTGACACCAGAGAGTATTCACTCATTCTCCAATTGATTTCATTCGCCTTCATACCCGTATACTGTAAAACATCAAGATGTGTGTGTCCAGGTGGTGTGTCTTGGATGCGATGCGCAGGATATGGTGCCTGCTGTCAAGTCCTTGACACATCTCTGAAATTCTTTTTAATTGCTGACATCAAGCCAGTTTTTGGACAGGTCTTTTGTATCCTTTAGCATTCACCTGCTGTAATCTGTTGGGTATTTGCAAGAGTGTCCTGCTAATTTCAGCTTCTAAAACCACTTGCTGCTGCTCATTCTTCTGCAGCAATTCTTCCAGAAGTGCACTCTGTATTGATCTTCCTCTGTCTTTGACAGAGCTCTGCTGTGTGAGCAGGACTGGTCACATGCCACCTCACTGATAAATGTCCACAGTCCCACCCTAGTACCAAAACTGAAAGGACTTCCCTGCAATTTCCTGGTTGGCAAGAATGTGGATATAGTACTAAAGAAGTTGTAAAGGATACCATAGAGCAGACTAGGATGCCTGCTTCTCCTGTTACTCTTGCATTCTCTCTTCAAGCATCCAAGTACCCTGGAGGAGAAGAGTGTAATCCCACTTGAAAGCAAAAGAGTGAAGAACAAGAGCAGAAGCCTATGTGTGGGGTTTTTTAGGAACATGGAGAGATCAAAAGGCAAATATGGAAAAGAATGGAGAAATATATGAAAAAAAAGAATGGTGATGGGGACAGACATCAGAATTGGATAGATAAAGATTGTAAATTGGGATTGGGAGAAGGATAAACTACTAGAAATCATTTCCTTCCAGGGCCTAACACTTCAAATATTTAAGCCTCTGTTGTGTAGCCTGTATCCCAGCTGCCTCTTATAGCTGGTCCACTTGGCAATAACAGCTTGTTTTTGCTAGCAATTACTTCATTTCCTTAGGGCTGGTAATCTCAGGTAGATGAGCACAGCTGTTCTGGGCTTAGACTGAAGGTCCGTTTCACCCATTCTCCACACTCTGACATTTATGGAAACTCTTCTAATATTTGATTATCCTGGTTACCATTCTCTTAACATTTCCTAATTCTACAGTGTCTTTTCAGACATAAGAGAGCATGAATTGCACATTTATTCTCTCTATTTTCCTTTTTTAAAACTTTTTATTGTCTTCAATTTTAAATATTTTTTTGAAATTAATTATATTTTATTTGTTGTTTTCACCCCTAGTGAGCAGTGAGTAGAGATTTTCGTGGAACTTGTGATTATTAGCCTAAGATCTCCCTTCCAAGTAGCAGCGATTGGTATAAAGCCCATTATTCTATATAAGGAAGGATTTTTTTAATAGAGAACAGTTTATTTCCATATTTTTAACCCTTCTCTTGTGAGCTCAAGTGAATGGATTTTAAAATGGCAGTCAAGATTAAATGCAGGTGAAATTCATTATTTCATTATTTGTATTTTTAAGAGAATTTTATATATACAGCCTTAATTTCTTTCACCTTGTTTAAAATAAATTAGGAGTTCAGAAAGTCAGGAACCTGATCTGTCCTTATTGAATGTTCATTTTGACACAAATATTATTGTGCATTTTATGTGATATTTTCTTGCAGGGATCTGCCTGACTTGCCTCTGGGTGTGGGACTGAGTGTGAGTGGTTTAATTAATTAACACTAATTGTTTTTCTTTTTTTTTGAGGGGCAAATATTCATGCGACTGACCCAAGCCGCGGACTGACTTCATGGGAATGGGCTTGTTTCACAGGAAGATCAGAATCTGCCCTCATCATACAAAAGCTGATGGACAGGCCATGCCCAGAACAGTTTTCTGATCAGTATAAACCAGAATGGCCAAAAATGAAGGAACTTCTTGCCAAGGCTGCAGAGCCAAAAAGCTGCTTGCAGAAGATTTCTGAGTGTGTAAGGGCAGCTGTTTCGTTCCGGTCTTTCTACGGCCCAGAAGAAGATGGGGTCCTTGACCACATGGTGAAGGTGACAACAAGCTTGGGCAGTCCCTTTGTCTCTCTGGCGTGCCGGACTGTGTGCCCAGGCAGCCCACCTTGTGTCGGCAAACGCAGACTGGCTGTGCAGGAGATCCTTAGGAAGCAGAGAGCAGAGGAGATCCGATCTCAAGACAAGGATCACGTTAGCAGCTACGAGAAGCTCTTTCAGAACTCCAAGGTCACAGTGATCCCCAAGAAGATGGAACGCCGAGCCAGCCTGCAGCCCATCAGCCTTGCAGTCTCTCAGGTGAATGCAGTAGCCACGAGAAAGGCGAGCCTCCTGCCGCTCCACCTGCTTAGGCGGAGCAGCGTCCGGCCAGGATTCGTCATCCCCAAAGTCCGAGTCAGCAAGGCTCCTCCACCCACCTTCCAGCCAGAAAAGGAAAGAAGGAGGAGCAGTGCAAAGGATGACCCCTATCTGCAGATTCCCAAATGGAGATACAAGGAGCTAAAAGAGGAGAGGAAGAAGGCAGAGGAACGGGAGAAGAATAGAGCAACAGAGGCTCAAAAGCTGAGGCAGGTGTCTCCTTCTCAAAGTAGGACCTGATTTAAAGGCAGCTCCTTAGAAGGTTCTCAAGCCTCTAGTCTTGTTATCTGAGCAAGATAACAGACTGAATGCCTTTGTGCAGCCCACTGCTCATGGAGCTGGAATACTGAGTAATGGCCTTTAAGGTGCAGAAATACAGCAAGGGCTTGTCTGATGGTGGAGTAAGAATGTATTTTGAGGTGGAAGACTCACGAAGTTTACCTGTCTGCTGCTGACAGGAAGTTCTAAGTGGTGCAGTCCTCTGGCAGATTCCTGTTTTTCCAGCTCCAGGTGAATGACTGAGAAACAGCTTGAAAAACATGTGTGTGAAAGGAGTATATTTTGTGTTTGTTCATTTTGTAATGGACAAAATGAAGGAGTTGTGCTTTTGACACTGGACAATCCTCCCTCCCCTTCCTTAGGTAGACGTATTGCAAGGGTTTTTAGTAATAATTAAAAGTTTAAAATATACCACAGTGTTGGTTGGCAGTGAAAATCCAGGTCTACAATTGTTTTGGATATACTAAGCACTTTATTTCAATTCCAGTAAACAAATTTTAAGGATAGGTATTAAACTGTACAGCTCTATATGTCTCTATATATGGATGCAGTTCTTAATGCTATTGTTTGCTCTGTTGAATCTAGAAAGGGCTTAATTTGAAATATCTGTGCATTCAAGGTATTCACATCTTCTGCAGGTATAAATCAAGGGCAAGGACTGATTTCTTTGAAGCAACAGAGAAGCTGAGATAAGTTTTGAATGCCACCATCACCTAAGATTTACCACCCCCATTAGGTTTCCCTTTTTCTGTTATCTGTTGTCTTCTCTTTAGTCTCAGGGAATTTTTTGTCATTGCATTTAACTGTGAAAAAAGGGAGATCATGAGGCACAGGAGGATATTTCTTAGGTTGATATTTAAGTTGCTGTTTAAGAAACTCACCAGGTTTATTGTGAGCCTTTCCAGATTATAGTCAGGACAAGAAAATTATACAGCTTTCAGAGGTTCAAGCAACTTTCCCAGGTGTCAAGTCCAGCTATATGCTGTGCATTCCCAGTCACAGATGCAGCATCAGGCAGCTCAGCCACTGTCGTGGCCAGATGTCACTGTAAGCTTTGGTACTGCACCTCTGGGTGCCCAGAGGGGTCAGTACCTCACCTCACCCTTCTGTCTCAACACTGGCAGAAAACATTCCCTAGTACGTAAGTGCATCTCCAACTGGTTGCTGCAGCTCCTTGTGGTCCACGTTATGGCTTCCTTTGGCTGTACCAGCAGTCAGCCTGAACAGCAGGCCAAGCCCTGGGAAATTCTGGTAAGGAAGGGCTCTAAACCTGCTGCTTGCTGAAGAAAGACCACATTCGTAGAAGTAGAGGTCAAATGCAAACAGCAAGTCAGAGAACACATGCACAGGGTAAGGCTTTGCTCAGGCTCTGAGCACATTTGAACTGAACTGTACTGCAGTTTGTTCTCCTGAAGGTGTTGCTGTGCTGGAGCCCGGCAGACTCCAGCTGCTCCTGTCACCACTTCTCCCTTCAACTAAAGAGAGGGAAGATTTTTCCATCCTTTAGTCCTAGCGCAAAGGCCTGGCCACAGTCTCACTGAATTTGTAATGAAACTGTGCATGTCATGGGAGAAATAAATTCAGGTGATTGAAAACTAGGGCCCAGATCAGCACTGCCAGCTCATGTCTGCGGGGTCTGACAGAGGTTAGGACAGATGTGTGAAACAAGGATTTTTCCATGCAGTCTGTTCTTCGTACTTCTTGCTGGAGTAGCTGTGCTGGCCAGGCTGCATTGCCAGGTAGCCTCCTAGGTCAGAGTTGGAGGAATATGCCCTAATACACCTCCCCAGTCCTGGGAATATAAAGAGGATTTTAGTCTGCAAGTGCATCAATACTGTGCAATTCATAGGCACCAATTTTGTAAAGTCTTTGGAGTGACCCGAATATAAGCTGAACTTATTTGGAGAGTAGGAAGACAACCTTTTGGCTGTCTGTGGCAAAGGTATCAGGATAGATTTTGAATTCGTACACTGGATTGAATGGTTTAACTACTAACTTTTGTTTACTGTCAACCCAGTGTTTTGAAGATTTAGCACTCAGATTCAGTATCTGGAAAGCAACCTGTGCTGCAGGTGAGCACTTGAATTTGCACTTTCAGTACCACTTGCAAAAGACAGAGAATTGACAGGTGCTCTCAGGGATTAGCGTACAGTATGTTAGAATTAGGGGCTGGAAATTAAGCCCATTTTCTAATCCTTTGTACTTTACTGTGTTTATGTGCATAAATGTGATATTTCCATTAAAAGAGGCACAAGCTGTTAAACTGATTTGGTAACATCATTCTTCATAGGGGTTTGGGGATGCTGCTTTTCACTTTTCAGTAGATCTAAAAGCCCATTCACTTTCACCAAAGGACTCCTCAGCACCACCTGAAAGCAGTTCGGTTTCTCTGGAAGGAGTTATTGTGTGTTAATTTCCACTCCGTGTGAATTTTTCCCTAGGAGTAAAAGCCACCACACTTGTCCCCCACTGGGCTTTGGCTGGCTCAGTGCAGAGGTAAGTAATTGCTTTGCTGGCCTGTGTTCACATTGCTCTGCTGCAGGCAGGCAGTGTCCCACTGTCCTCACAGACAGCGTGGCTCCATTTTGGGCATCTGTGTAAAGTTTTGGATTTGTTAGTTTTGGAAGAGCAGGCACAGGTTTCTGTGTCCTTATTGCCTCATCCCCTGCTGCCTCATTTCTCCTCCCCAGCTGTCCTCTCCTCTTCATCATTGTCCTCACCCTAAAGGCTGCACCTCTCACTTGCTGTTTGTCTTGCCTGTCTGAAGGTTTCAGGGGGCAAAGCTCCCACAAAACACACTTCCTGAAACCTGTGCCAAACGGACCATAGTGGAGGAGGAGGAGGCTCAACTGGCTCTCTTTTGGCCGTCTGCCCCCTTGAGTTGCTGCTGCTGAGGAGGATTTGACTTCTGTTGGATTTTAACACAAATAGAGTGGTTTGATTTGTGTTTTGTTGTGGAGGTTTTTTTCCCAAGAGTCCCATAACTGTGAAATGCCAGGCATTACTGACTGTACTTCAGGTTGCTCCTGGCCACTCAAGCAGCACTTTTTGCCTCCCAAAAGAGAGCAAGCAAACCCTAGGCAACAACTCCTGGCAGCTGGAGCCACAGAGGGAAGGCAGAGGTGCTGCTGCAGAAGGATGCTCCTCAAAGGGAAAACTCAGACAGATTCCTAGGGCAGAGGAAGGTTTTCTACCTGCCTTCAGCGCCAGGCTGCAGTCTGGCACATTAGTGGGAAGGATGTTCCGGAGTGTTGTGAGTGTAAGTGGAGCAGGAGCTATGTCTGCCGTCACAGCCATTGCTTGTCTTGGTATGCTGTGAACATCTCACCACGGTGCTCAAGAAGCTCCCAGCCCAATGGGCTGGATAAATTCTGCAGTAAGCAACAGGGATTTGATATAGTGACGGGGGAAAGTGACAGTCCAAATGCTTCCCAACATTCTCTAAAATTATACTGTGCTCTCACCTCTGGTGAGTAATGGTGTCATAAGGAAGAGACCACCAACCCTTTGGAAGGTTTTTCAGATGGGAGTACAGAATTGCATGCAATTGGCTCCTTGTGTCACAATGTATTACTTATTAGGGGTTTTTTAATGCCAATGAGGACTGTTCCTTAAGCCTTGACAAAAATCCTCACTGGCCCTCTTCACTGAACGCTTTTTTCTTAATAGTCCTGAATGCTCATGCTGTCTTGCTAAGAGACAGATGTTAGGGCAGCTGGTAAAAAACCACCTTGATTAGAAAAATGGCATACAGATATGCAACGGTCTTTGAGGGTATTTTCTTTATATCGTCTACATTTCAACA
The DNA here is from genome assembly GCA_013400975.1 of Atrichornis clamosus. Classification (NCBI taxonomy): domain Eukaryota; kingdom Metazoa; phylum Chordata; class Aves; order Passeriformes; family Menuridae; genus Atrichornis; species Atrichornis clamosus. The sequence continues at coordinate 92,354 of WBMZ01009251.1, read as the reverse complement.
GAAAACTTCCAAAAGCTGACTTCCAAAGTGACTGAAATTAAGACCAAGTATGTGGAATGTGCTGACTTGCAGATGGTCTGAGCTGAAACCTTCTCTTTTTTTTTTTCCTATCGTTCATGCAATGCAGCCTGGTTTTGCCAGGACTGCTCAATGTGCTTGATGCCTTAACACTCCAAAGTTTCTTTAGATACCCCAAAGCCACAGGTGGGCAACAAGCTCAAAAGGACATTCGTGTCCCTCTCTTCAAGCCATGCATTCCTGTTTGCCCCCACCAAACCCAGAATTTTGCTGCATTAGCATTCTGCAAAATACTAAAGAAAAATATTTTAAAGTATAATAAATATTAAATTAACATCAAATAAATAAATAAACTAAAACATTAATAATATTAAAGAATATTTACTAAATATTGAATACTAAAAGAAAAATATTCTTCTTTCTTCCTTTTAAATTATCACAGGTGGAATTACAAGCTGGTATGGTCATTTGGTTCATTTAGAGAGCTTCTTAATTACTTAGATAATTACTCACCCAGTAAATGTAGTCAGCAGAGAGGGCAGCTGAGCAGCCATCCCACCACCTTCTCAAGACAAGCAAAAACTGGGCTGACAGTTCGGCAGACTCTCCACATAGTGAACTTGGCAACTAAACTTTTGAATTCCAAGTCACTGAAAACTACTAAACCATGGACATATTCCTTAAGTGAGATTTCTCCTTTCTGTTAATATGCAGGCCAGGAGGTCAGTTTTTGATTGGTAAACACAAACCAGTGCTTCAAATATGCTGTAAGGCAAAGGCTTTCTCAGAAATAAAACTCTTCAGTAGTGTAACTTACACAGAGACAGTCCTGTGTCAGCTCAGTTCAACTGGATCCCCCTCAGGAGCTGTAAAGGTTATCTGATGATCCTGGAGACACTCTTTCTCTAAAATCTACCCCCAATACAAATGAAAAAACAAGACAAAACAAAGCAAACCCTCCTACACATTTGTCTCTCACACCACCTTTTCTGCTTGCACAAGGTCAAGGGGGGTTTATTTCCAGGGGAAGACAGTTTGGAACATCCACCAAGGAACAAAACAGGAACACTGTATTCAGAAATGTAGTGTTTCAAGTGTTTTTGCTCATAACTCTCAAATCACAGAATCACAGAATATCCTGACTTGAAATGGACCCACAAGGATCATCGAGTCCAACTCCTGGCCCTGCACAGCACCATTCCCAAGAGTCACACCGTGTGCCTGAGAGTTTTGTCCAAACAATCCTTGAACTCTGTCAGGTTGGTGCTGACCACTTCCCTGGGGAGCCTGTTCCAGTGCCCAACCACCCCCTGGGGGAAGAACTTTTTCCTAATATCCAACCTAAATTTCCCCTGCAGGGAATTCACACCCACCATGCTGATGGGTAGAGAAAGAGCTACAGCATGGGGGTCCCCAATAGCCTTCCTCCTGGAGGGCACCATCTTCCCCATCTCACCATCCCAGCCACCGTGCTGGGCATCATCTCAGTAAGGAAAAAACCAAAAAAGTATTCATAGATACCTCCAAGGGTACTACAGGCTGTAGCAGTATTACAAAGGAAGCCTAGAAAATGAGAAGGGCCAACTCATCTTGTTTTGGAGAACAGGAATTTTCTTCTGTCTGGAGAATTCCTATGTACAGCTCAATATAGCATTTATGGAAAAACTTCATGAACTCCTTTGCTTTGGCTGTGGAGCTGCTTACCACTGGGAAGTATAAATTATACCACCCAGATCCATGCTGAGACCGAGATGTGTTTTATAATGCAAAATACACTAAATAAGGATATCCCAAACTTGGCAAACAAAATGCTACAAATCAATTCCCTACCTATAAAACACCTATATAATTAAGTTACTTTAATTATACATTATATTAAACCATACCTATAAAACTATCCATTGGTAACACAGTCACACATAAATGTCACTCATATATAAAGTAATAATGAGCTATATATATAAAACATATATATATATATATATATACATATTTACAAATGTATAACATATATACATATAAAATGCCTTTTATCTCCCAGTGGCAATGTGGAGCACTCATATATGTTAATGATGACCATCTCTAAAAAAGCTAGTATTAAATAATTGTCCTGTAAGAGGAACAAATCATTCAGGGTATAATACGGAAGCTACAAAGGGAAAACAGACCAGCTGCCTTTTCACTGAAAAGTATGGAGCACTTGCATGGGAAGAGGCAGGGGATTATATGAAAATTGTACTTCATCAGATAATTGAAGTTATTATGCATATTAATTTTGCCTAGTCAGGTTTAAATTTGCCACTTCTCTTGGCACATTTGAATTTACAATGGTCGTAACATGCTTTTGCATCTATAAAACTGTACACAGGTTTGTGGATAATTAGTGGGCCAAATGCTGCTGTTTCAGTCTGCTCTCAGGAAAACAGAAGAGGCTGGCAAAATGGGTTCAGGTGGTTCATTTTCCCCTTCTCATTGTAGGAGCTTGCCACATGAATTATAGTTTGCTGCTTTGCCCAAGCCCTTCCTCCCAAACAGATAAAAAATAAACAGAAACCCTCCAGAGGCAGATGTGCAAAATCCATTCTCGTAGGCACCATCCTGGATGCATTCAGTGGTTTCTCATAAGGCACTGATGGAGCAGTGAACTCCTGTAAATGTGGATCAGGAAAGGGGCACAGGAACTGCTGGAACATCTCTGCTCTGCGTGTGTGCACGTGTGTGCGTGCCAACGGTATTTTTACTCTTGGTGCCATAGTAACTGGAGTCAGCTCAGCAGTGTTAACCACCAATGGTGCTTCCTGAGTCTCTATACACAGCTTTCTGCTGACAAAGGTGATAAAATATTTACTTTCACACCACATCCAGCAGTGGGGAGTTAAGGTTTCCTCGTGTTTGCTGCCATTATATTGAAGCCAGCTTCTTTCAGAGGCTGGAAGTGTGGGGATGTTCTGCATTATTGTGTGAGAGTGCTAATGGGACACAAATCAATAAGGAAGTGGGGAATTTAAGTAACGGCCCCACTAAAAGTTCTGCTCCAAAACAAGGTGAAGTAGTGGCTCAAAAGAATATACAAACATAGTTGTGCCAAAAGCAGACGTGCTGTATTATCAGCTTGGCTGCTTTCCCAGGGAAGCATAGTGAAATAGTTGTCATGCAGCATTTATCCAGCTTCTCTGCAAGGGAAGTGTGGTCTTTGACCACCTGGTATCCTTTTCCAAAAGCTGCAGTCGCAGCCTCCTGAGGTGTATTCATATGAGTGAAACAAAACATTTGTTTGGTGTGCAATAGAACTGAACAGACCAGCCATATTAAACTAACTTTTCTTTGGTTTGCTCTCAAAAATGTGTTTAGCAAACACAAATTCAACTAACATATTCAGTTAAAAATATACTCTGTGGATGTTCTACATGACCAGTTTCTCACCTGTGGCTTTTGAAAAATGTTTTATTCTTCACATGATTGACTACATTATCCTTTTTTTAATGTTCATAGATACAATGAGCAGTGTATTCCTGTGGTTTCCCAGCCAGTATGAGGCAGCTTCTTGCAAGAGCCTTTTTAGGCTTATGCAGGGTTTTCTGCATGAGTCCTCCTAAGAGTCTGCATCTGCTCTTTGCTAGGAGAAACTCTCAGGTACCGAGTGGCTGGGCCACAAGGACCCGGTTTTGTTGTGTGACAGTGGCTGTCTTGGTCACGGTGACCCACGAGCACTAGTTTTGGTTGTACACTCAAATTGTGTCCTCCCCATTCTGGGGTAATCCCTTGCTCAACAATTTGCCACTTATGAGCCTTAAATACCCTGAATTGTCTTAGGGTTTCCATGACTGACTAGGCTACTGTGCTCAGAGAAAGACAAGGAAAAAGTGCTCTGTGTCAGCTGTCCAAAGAACACGTAGCCAGGTATCATGGCGAGGTTCGGTCTGTATCTAAAAATAAGAAAAACCCAATTGAACTGTTTTAACTGAAAAGTTAAGCTGGACAAATATGCACAGGCTCTCTTGGGCTTGTTTTAATTAGGCTAATATTCACCTGACTTAATCAATCAGAACCAGTTTGTGATTAAAGCGATATAAATCATTCATCCTGCAATCAGTTTCCACGCAGAGAGCTGTGGCAGCTTAAGTGAGTTGTTTCCAGCAGAGAGGGCTGCCCTGCCACATCCTTGACCTGGGGGAAGGCTCCGGCCTGGCCTCTCTGCTGACCCGTGCTGCTTTCATTTTTCCCATCAGGTACTTGTTTCCTTTCTACAGCTCGTTGTTGATAAGCTCCCTCATACACAGCAGAGTCAGTGGCATCTCCTGGAGCCTCTCAGTGCCTCTTGCTCACTTTCAGCTAATTACCAGTGTCACTTCCATTATCATGGCTCACAACTGCCCCAGCACCACACTGCAGCTTTGCTCTGTCATTTGAATTTGGGAAACTAAACCCCCACATGCAGCGCTGGGTAAGAGCCGCATTGTCACCATGCTCCACAGAGAACTGCTCTCTTTCCATCAAGTAAAACGCTAGCTAAATCTTTAATTCAGGGCTGTCTTTTGAGGATCACAGCCCCTGCTCAGGAACAAAGTGAGCCTGACAACAGTCAGAGGCAGAAGATGAAATATTAATCCATGCTTTCGTGACATCCAGGCTGGATTATAGTAATTCCCTGCCTGCAGGTCTCCTAAGGCCACCTCCTACAAAACACAACTTGTACAGAAGCCAGCCGTGGGATTTAACCATGTACTGCAGACAAACACCTCCCAGACTCTAAACTTGGGGCTTGTCTGGAGACCTCTATGCCTTCTTTATTTCCAGGTATGCTAATCAATGTCCAGTGTAGATCACATTCATAACTGTAGCTATTTTTAGTTGATAAAAAAAATATCAGCTTCAGATATGTCAAAGGAAAAAAATAGACAAAATCTATACATATGTAGGAAGATTCTACAAATATGACAGAATATGGCTCTAGCTCTTTCCCTCTTAAGCCTGTCATCCCAGGACATGGGACATATGTAATACAGGTCTCTCCTCTTCTTTTAGGGATTGAATGGCATTTCCTCAGGGCAAGAATTAGCTAAATTGAAAAAGCAACGAAATGAGGCCACTGTGAAGAGCTGAGTGTTGTACATCAATCAGCTCAGATATGACCAAAGTAAAGAGAATGTGAGGCTGAATGAGAGAGAGGAAACCACCACCACAGGGGGATATGGCTGAAGAAAACACTGAGGGAAGAAAACAGGTTAAAGCCAACCTCACCATCTGGGTATTTCCAGAAGCATCTAAGCTACAGCTGTTCCTGTGTTGACACATGTTGGATTGAGTGCAGGGTTTGTTCCAGCCAGACTTGCTTATCTCCTGTGTGCCTCAGTTTCCCCTTCAATTGAAGAGAAATATTTTCATAAATCCCAAGTTAATTTATATGGTCAGCTCTTGGTTATCAGGTAATGAGGGAAAAGGACAGGTGGGAAAATCCACAGAAACAAAACCACGTGATGAACACCATGTCAGTCAAGCAAATAAAGAACATGTTATATATTGGCTTTGGACAACCATGTAAAGTTCTTCAGAGATGGCAGAGGCAATTTGGACAGCAGGGGTCAGACTGGAGCTTGAGGCAATCCCAGTGGCAGTTTTCAGCTGTCAAATGATGGTGAGGCCGAACACATCCAGGACACAGATCATCTGCTGCTCATGGCTGGAGAGTGGCTGAGCCCACACAACTTCCAAACACACAGACGGGCAAGAGTGCTCATGCATTCCCTATAGTCCAGACATATAACATTAAATGTAACCCCCTTCAAAACCCATGGGGAAAAAAAAAGTATGCTTCCCTCTGAATAACAGGAAGCTTATAGTGTCTTTGGCCTGCTTTTCCCACCAAGTGTTTTCCTTAGGTAAATGAGTACTTGTTGTATAGCAAAAAATACATGGAAAGCTTTGCCTAGAAATGCAAGACTAAGAAAGTTTTCCATTGTATACTATCATCATGCCCTACTTTTCTGAAGAGTTCCAGCTTTTGAAGATTCCAGTGGGCTATTTAAGAGATTTATGAAGTTATGAAAGTGAAAGTCAGGTCTGTGCAGTTTAAATGCCATTAAATCCCTGTGTTGCAGTTTCCCATTATCTGGGTTCTTCTGAAAGCCTTGTGCCAGCCAAGAAGACACATCCGAGAACAACACTTAGAAGGAATTTAAATTAACCCTAGGCATGGAAAAAGAGGAGGGAGAGATGGCAGCAGCAAACCAGAGCAGCAGTAAGTCAAACAAAGCCAAGATCTAATTTAACACTGATCATCCCCCACCACAGTTATTTAAAAATCACATTAACGTATGGACACGAATCTTCTTACAGAATTGTGGGTTTACACTCACACAAAATAGCCTTTGGACTCCTAGACTCACAGAAGACTGAAGAAATCCTTGTAGCCTGAAGGTCTCTCCCCAGTGCAGGCTACACTGCTCAAATTTTCAAGGTAGTGTCAAGAAAACATTAGCGGTGGGAAAGAGTTGAAGTGGGAATTCTTGAGCACTATGCTACACCCAGACCTTTGCAGAAAGGTCTACACCTGTGAAATACTTTGGGATCCACTCATACCTTTCCTAGGATTCCCTGCAAAGTGTTTCTACTAATTTTAATTTTATCCACATCTTTTCTTTGAGAAAATATCTACTGAGTCAGGCAGTGAATGCTGGGATATTGGCAGGACATGTAGCTATTTAAGGGCTTTTTCACATCTGTTTTCACAGGAAAACTCTATTAAACTGTAACAATAAACCGCATGGATTTTACTGGTAAGCAATCAATTTCCATGAAAGATAACAAAAGCTCTCACTGAAATGGGCTAGAAATCCAAATCCCTTAAAATCTGTGTTTGCATTCTAAACATCATGCTCTAGGCACTGCTGTAAACACTGCTTATTGAGGGACTCAGGGTGTGTTTTTCTTAGGTTAAGCATCACCAGCAGATGCAGTCATGTGTGGTGTGTAACCCCACATATTTTATGCCTGGTGCAAGCTGAAAACATATCCCAAGGTCCAGAAAAATCACTCTCTTTTCTCCCTCTCCCATCAGCTGCTCACCAGCAACAAGCCCTCACAGACTCTCCTGGTGGCTGGATGCCACTGGTCCCCAGAAACGCCTCCCGTGCTGGGACTCCCTGAGCTGCCCGACTCCCAAAGACCATGCAAGGCAGTGTCCTGAGAAGTAGCCCTGGCAGTGACCCTCCAAACTTCTACCTCAACAACATGTGGGTATAAACCTCACCAAGGAAGGGTACAGAGATCATATTCTGGTCTTCAGTGCTGGCCTCTGGCTATGACAAAAAGCTGTCCACTGCATCATTCATAGAACTGACTGGGATGGAACAACACTGGGAGATTCACCTCTAATACAAAAGGATTCTGAGAACACTTTAAAAAACACTTTCTGATACTTTATAACATCTTTTAGGCTTTGTTGATTCTCCAAGGCATCAACATTTCCAAGGTGCATTTCTCAGAAGGCTGTAGAATCTCCCTCTCAAAATACCAAGGTTAAAACAGCCCAGCTGCCGTAGCATCAAACCATTGTTTTTCATTAATATCTTCCCCAAATTCTGTTCGTCTGCTAGACTATCCCCCAGTGATCTACAGAAAATGCCTACCTGACTCTTGGCATCCGGTGGCAGTTTTAGGGAGTGACAAGATGCAAGTTCAGCTTGAGGTCCCTCCCCTGGATGTTCTCCCAGCTGGTGATTTTAGTTACCTCCCCACACTTGGATGACTTCCCAGCTCTGAGCAGTCTAGCCCACCATAAAACAGTACCAATTGCTATGCCAAATTTAATCTGTGGCTTTGCAAGGCTCACACAGGAGCCAGAGTCAGGAAGTGTCATGACAGCCTGTCCTCGAGAGGGGCAGCACTGGGAAGTGAGATGCCAGCAGATGACACAGGTCTACGTGTTAGACACTGCTGGCTCTCAGTGACTCCAGGTCCAACAGGTTTTGCCTACGAGCAAAATCCCTCCTCCTTCCCCTTAGCTGATGTTTTCACAGAATCTTTCTGTCTCTCTCCCGCCGTGTTGTGACTGATGGGAATGGCTGTGAAGCCAGAAAAAGTCTCACCCAAATCCTCAATGATCACGTTGAAGTGATGCTCCAGCCAACTCCAGCAGATGTTTTCAGCAAGCGGCACAGGGATCAAAGATTTGTCTTTAAGAAGCATTTCTGTTAAGTTTACAGAATAAAAACAAGTTCACCTCTCCTTTTACACTTGAAGAGGTTCTGCTGCACAGCTGATGAAAGGCAAAAAGTCTTCAGCTCTATTGTTATTAATGCCAGCAAATATGGCTGAAAATATACAGGGCTCATATTCATTCCTTGTAGTTAATATTACCTATTAGAACTATAATGCTATCAAAGTAATGTTCTCCATTTACATTGGCTCCAGCATTTTACCTTGAGTACAAGTGCTAAGCTATCAAAATGCAGTTCTTATAATGAACAGGAAGGTGCCATCTTTATTCAGACACTTTTCAGAGCAGTAGTGCTGGGTCACTAATGCTATTTAGAATTGCTTCTCACGGTAATTGGTACAGCTCTTCTTCCTGAAGTGCTGTGCTTTAATCTTTTCACTCCACAATCTCAGCCACAGAAATATTTGTATTTTCAGAACATAGAGGACAATATATCAAGAGTGAAGTTTCTGCTTGATTCTGACTATTAAAAGCATTTCAATAGCACCTGGAGGCTGAGCAGACATCTTGCCAATCATTTTGCAATCTTGCTCAATTATAGGCAAAGCAACACATAAGTAAAAGAGAAACTGCAGAGCAGTAACCCTGGTGCTGCTTTTGTGAATAAACAAAATATATAATTTTTAAAATACTTGTTTATATGTAATGTTTATGTCATTCCTCAAATAAGGGCTGTGGTTGGCTAATGCTTATTTCTGCTGAAACAGATTGTACATTTGTTTACTAGGAAATGCAAAATTAGGATATTTTTCCCCTAGTTACTAAAATCAGGTATACTGAATTGTAAACATAATATGTACATGTACACCTGTGTGTTACAATAGTGATTTTTCCCTCTCTTCCAATCTCACAAGCTAATTTACTCTGAATTATTTTGTTCAATTGTTTTCAAGATAGCTTACATTTTCATTCATACAATCTGTTCTTCTAAACTTGCTGTTCCAACAACGAGCACCACACAGACAGGTGCTCCTTCTTCCTAGGAGCTCTATTGTATCCCAGTCCCCTATTTTTGAAATCATGGGGCCTACACAACAACAGTCTGGGGCATATTTCACATGACAAATTTCATTTTACTCCCCAAAGCCAGAGCTTTATAACACATTTTTGAGTCAGGAAAAAGCCCAGAAATCAAAAAAGTGGCTTAGCAGCGACCAAGCTGCAGAACTGAAGATGGGATGCAGTCATAGAAGGCTGGCATTCCTCTGCAGAACTCCACAAACACAACTCACATAAAGGAAATAATCTGCCCACAAGTCTTCTCCTCTGCCACTTTCCACGTTGATAGGCCTTACAGTGTTTGAAAAGAGGCCCCTACCTCATGTAAAATATCTAGTTTGAACTCTCTAGTCCTGCAAAATAAATCTGAACTTAACTCCTTGGAGAGTATCGCTGAAGTCAACAGGACTATATATATACACAAAGTAGAAATTCTCAGAAGGTTGGTGGCCTGCATGGGATGGGAAAATAACCTGCCTTGGAGGAACGTACATTTGCAGGAATCCTACATCTCCCAGGAGATCTGCTTAAATGACATTGGTTAATATTTTCCATACTTTTTAATGTATAGATTCTGCCTTTTAAGATTCTGTCTTTTAACCTACACCCACTAACAAACTAATTTCTGTGGTGAAGAACCAGCCATCAGAGAGTGACACACATGGCACACCATGACAGCCAGGAACAAAACCAGGTGTGTAAACAAACTAAACATACGAACCTAGGGGAGAGGGATATTTTCAGTCATGATAAATAGTCCGATCACGCCCTATAAATATTTCCCTTAGCAACAACTGGCTGATGGTGAACCAGCCTTTGGCATGCAAAGCAGAGCTCTCACACCATGAAGTTCTCAGTGTGGACATTGTAGGAGCTCTTTCGGGCCACGAAAAGTGAGGCTGAGTGTTTAACCAAGATCCTCATAACAAGCTCAGTTGAAAGGCTTATTTAAGGCTTCAGCCTTTCATTCCAAACCCCTCCAGCTGTCACAACTGTCACATCAGCAGCAGACTAATGTTTATTATGTTCGGGTAATAAATCAGGCCCTGAAAAGAGAATTGTTGCAATTGTTATTCATTGTCTTTTATCCAAAGGGTAGGAATTAGGGAAGGAATTAGCTTCTGGTGTGGGCCTTTTTTATTAGCAACTCAGATGTAACACAGTGGAAAGCTTCCTGCAAAAAGGATGGTAAAGGTGTTCAACCAAACTGCGTGTTCCAGAGAATCTGATTTCCCCTGGCTTAACATCTCTGGGATGAATAAAATCTTACATCCTAGTTTTTAAAATTGACTGTTCTCTCTCTTTGTAGACACACACATACACAAGAATATTAATTAGGTCTCAGTTCAACTAGAATATGTCTCTGTTCTACATCCCACACGCACATATACCTAGTGCTGTCTTTTGCAGTAAAGAGAAATAATATATATTTCTTTATGATTAACTCTGTAGGTTAGAAGAAACAGAAGTTTATGAAAATGTATTTGCATTTGCATTTTCCCCATCCAAAGGCCTCTTTCCTGCAAAAAGATTCAAGGACATGCAGATTTACAAATCAAAGAATTGTCCTTTCAGTATGTAATTAGGCAGTGGAAACTGAGGTCACTGAGCAGCGTAAGAACTGGCCAGTCAGTATACAGTCCTGAAACAGTATGATAGCTCTGTTTCTTTTCTCTTATTATCTTTTAATATCAGTTTTACGGAGCACAACTGAATCCACTTCTGTGCTGATCCATTTACTATTCTAGTTTTAACGTTTAAGGGTTTACTTCTCTAATCACAGCTCCTGTTCACTGCTGATTTAAATACATCAAAGAACTCAAACAAGTGAAAGGTTAACTCTCACTGCACAGTGATAGCTCACTTGAAAAATTAAATAAAGCTTAAGATGAGGTGTACGTGACATTAGAAATAAGGCTTTTTTTTTTTTTTTTAATACCAAGCAAAGTTTTCAGTTAAATACATTAGGTTGACAAGTAAGCATAAAACAACGAAGAAAGGTGATGCCTCTCTTCCTTCAGACCCAAACACTGGCACGCTGGTGCCATTTTACTCAGAAAGGCATTGAACATAGCTGTGGTTTCAGTCACATCTGAAACATAACAAGATACTTGTTATTTAAGCAGCCATCAGACTGCAGAGATTAGTGGCTAACTTTCGCTTTTCATTTTAACTAACTCCACTGTTCTACATTTCAAGAGTCACTTCTGGTTTAAGAGAGAAGCCAAGTTAGTTCCATTGTGACCCTGAAATCAGCTGCGTTGATCAGAGCATTGTGCTAAAAACACCAGGGTTGTGGGTTCAATCCCCATATGGGTCATTCGTTTAAGAACTGGACTTGATGACCCTTGTGGGTCGCTTCCAACTCAGAATATTCTGTGATTTGGAAAGTGTGATCTCAGTGCTGTGCTCTCCAGTTCACTCACTCCTCTATGTGCAAGAAAGTCATGTCACTATCAATCTTAACATGACATCAGACATCATGACACCTGAGACAGCCCACACCAAATGGCTTGTACAAAGCCATATTACACACCTTCATAACCTGCTGTTGCTTCTCTGCCAGAGAGGAGGATAAAAACCATTTTGTTGATCCAGCTTTAGTAATGACAACGTGAGAATATATCGAAGGTAACATGGCATGTCCTTACTGATGTTGATGGCAAGCTCACATGTCATTAACAGCTAACCAATTTTTATAATCCTTAAAATCACTGTGGATTACTAAGGCTTTTTTTTTTCTAAAGCTACAAGTAACCCACAAAATGCAGGCCACTCATGTTTTCAAAAATACCTCTAATGTAAGCTGGACAGCAGTGATTATGTTACATGACTCCTTTCAAGGTCACATGCAAGATCTGTGCATGCCATGGCTTTTGTATCTGCATTTCAGTTTTGTCGTTGACAGCATTCTCTGTTCTGCAAAAAATCACCAGCATCCATGCAAGCCCATCAGCTCCAAACAGTAATAAATTACACTCAGAAAAAGGTATCATATTCTTTTTCCCACCTCCACCAATCAGCATTCTGAAGGGAAGGGAAACAGTCATTGCAACAGAAATCACTTCTTTGTTCATGGAGTGCTTTGTCAAGCACAATGCATTCCACCTCTCCTTTTAGGCCTCCCATCTAAATGCTAGCACTTTCATTTCATGAAAAGATTAAAAAAATAGTATACACTAGATGCAGTCTTTTCTCTGATGAGGGACGAGGAAAATCAATAAACGCATGTTCTTGAAGGAGATCCACGAACACGACTACAAGCAAAATACAAACCTCCACCTTCCTAAGAAATTACCTTTACTACCAGAAATTACCTTTACAATGATGCACAACACTTACCAAAGGTTACAGTTACAATGCAGATTTACTTTACCCATCTGTTGAAGAAATGCAATGATTTACTGCTGCACACTTGACTCAGTTTCTTCTTATCGAGGAGTCAGCTGGTCACTATGATCTGCATCCCTCTGCATTCTTACAGGGCAGATAATGTTTGCTGTAACCAGTTATATTTAAATGTCTTTATCTTGTGAGAGAAGAGGTTTGTGTGCAAAGAATTTAAATTAAAACAGAGATTAATTTTTTAATATATTTTTAAATATCTTTTTAATATCTTAATTTTTTATATCATTGCATCCTCTGACCAGCAACATATTCCTCTATTGTAAAAGTAACTGTACCCATGCTGACATCCCCAAAATTTCTAAAATGCAATTATGTGTATTAATCCAACAGCTTAAGGCATTAGCCTAGACTTAAATCTCATTCTAAACTTAATATGCCCAAATCTGAAGGGGACATAAGAAGTAGCTTATAAAGGCCACACCTCCCTATTCCATGAAGATGGCGAGTATTCAGAAAAAAGTTATTCCAAAGGGATAAAAATGTATGTTCATTCATTCCCTTCACCTTTGTATGAAAGATTGCTGTGAATATTTTCATTAAACAGCCAGAGGAGCATGCAACGATCACACAACCGTGGAAAAAAGCACAAGATTTATGTTTCAAGACATCCAGTGACAAAAGGGTAAATCATACTGTTGACATTCAAGGTCAATAATTCCTAATTATTAATAACATTCGCAATACTGCTGATAACACGGACAACTCAATCAACAGCATGCCAGACATCATGCACATGTATTTTACCAAAATTTTAATGAAAGAATTATTTGAATAATGTATCAGAAAAGGAGGCTCAGGGGAGACCTTACTGCTCTCTACAACTACCTGTAAGGATGTCGTAGCAAGGTGGGGGTTGGTCTCTTCTCCTAAGAAACAAGTGACAACATAAAAGGAAATGACATCAAGTTTTGCCAGGGGAGGTGTAGATTGGATATGAAGAAAAATTTCTTCACCAAAAGGGTTGTCAAGCATTAGAACAAGCTGCCCAGGGAAGTGGTCAAGTTATCATCCCTGAAGGTATTTAAAAGATGCATGGATGGCACTTAGGCAGTGCTGGGTTAATGGTTGGACTTGATGACTCCAAGGGTCTTTTCCAACCTAAAAAATTCTATGCTTATGTGAGTGCAGAACCTAAGGATGTAATGTTGCAGTAGCCCCAGGGCAGTCATCTATCATCTCTGCACTGTATCACATTTATTTGTTGTGTGGTATACACACTACACATACACTAACCACAGATGCCCAATGTATTGGAAAGCTCCCAGAAATACTGTGGCAATTTCTCCATATTCTTCAGTGAATCACTTATGGCAAGCATTATGTAATGTTAACTGCAGCTCTATGAAAAGCTTGCCACCTCTTCTGATTCAATACTTTCTTTTTCTGAAAGATTATAACTTGAAAAGCAATGGAAAATGTTACATTTAATTTCCTTTACCATCCTGATTTATTACCAGGGTTAGATTCTATAGCTTTGCAGGGACTGAGTGAGCATCTCTAATTTCATAGTGGAAAACAGCAACTCCCATTCTAGCTGGTAGCATCTCCTTTTTATTTTACGTGAGACTAGACTATTCAAAACAGCTCATCCACTGTGTCATAAAACTTCATAATAAATTTCACTATCTATAAAATGTTGATTAGTCATGCAGCAGACTGTAATAAAATCCCATAAATCCCACAGAGCCGCACCCTGCTGATTTACATAGTACTTACAGAGAAAAAGAGCCCAATATACAACTTCATGCTTTATTATTGCATTATTGCCACATTGACAATTACAGAAAATTTCTTTTGCAGTCACTTCAAGGTAACATCTGAACATCTCCTGTGCTTATATGTTTTTGTAACATATTTTAAATGTATCAATAACCATCAGCAGGAAATCCAGTTCACCAGATATGATTATTTCAGGCAAGGCAATGCTTTGGTAAGGACACCTATGTATAAACATGGATACCTCCCAAGAATATATAATACGCTTTCATACAGCGACATTTTCTAATCATACACTAATTCCTGCACTCTAAAAGCCACTAAAACTATCTTAAGAGCCATATTCCATTGTACATGTGTACGTATCTATCTGAGTAATCACAGACAAAATCCAGGTATTGTCTATATATGCTGTATATATTGCATTAACAACTGGGAGCAGTAGTCTGTAAATCAAAAGCATCCCTATTCCTAACTTTTACTATTAGAATGAGATGTGATGTTGCTTTCAAAAGCATTTCTACCAGCTGTGCTGAGACATGAAGCAGAGGTACCCAACCCCACCTAATCGTGTGCCTCTACACTGAGGTTTAGTTTTCCATTGCAGCCAAGGGTGCCAAGAGTGATCCAGCTCATCGTGAAAGATGCTTCCCTTTGGTCAATGATACCACACCCAAACTCTACCGACTGTCTTGACTGCACCACCACTGACTACACCAGGGTCTAGACACTACTTCAGGCGTAGGCACAGCACGAGGCAGAGCTGAATCCAGCCAGGCATGAAGCCACTGTGACGATCTGCGCCACTGCTGACGCAGCACACGCACGGCTCCCGGCTGCCGCATCAACCGCCTCCTGTCCCGAACCTGCAAATGTTCCTGCCAGCAAATCATCTCGTGCACGTAACCCAAGAGGCTCAACAATGCTTCCCTTATGAATGAGTTACTCAGGTGTGAATCACTTGTACACTCATAAGCAGCTACAAGCAAGGCCTCTGCTGCACCGACATCAGAAACAGAAAGCAGATTTGAAAAGTTACACGTATTCTAATACAGAATAATTCTTACAAACAACACTCGTTCCTTAAGGCAAGTATGGTTATCTAAACAAACTGAATGCAAGGACTGCATATATAGATTGTACATCCTTCCTTGGGTGTAGAATAAATATATCCATGCATATAATTTGCAAAACACCATTTCCATTTCAAGCCTACAAAGAGATGGAAATGTCATGTCCCTCACACTCACATGAAGTGAGTTATTCCACTTGTGAAAAGGGCCATACTTCCCATTTTTTTGTTGCTGTTGTTATAAAACAGTTACTCAGGAAATAGTTATTTAATCTGTAGAATTTTTTTTTAGAATATTATTTTTTAAACTTTCCTCACTGTTTTTAAAACATAAATGAACTGGTAAAGCCCCAAGTGACTCTAAAATGTCACTGATTTGCCAGGTGAATGGTTGCAACACTAGCTCCCACTTTTTTTACATCATTAGGAATTTTATAGACCTGGAGGGTACTAAAGGCTATATTGTGTTTGTAGTCAGTTAAAAACAGAAGGACACTTGAAAAATGTAGATTGAATGTATAAAAAATTATTTTCCTGATTTTTAAAGAGTTGAATTACAGAAGGGAAATGATGGAGCTAAGTGACTTTGAACAGATCAATCAAAAGATTTAATTATGTGGTCAAAACTGAATCAACAACTCTATTTGAAAACTAACTTTTTTTTACTCCTCATATCACTACTGTCCTTCACAATAAGAAGACTAGGAAAAAATATGATATACAACAGAGGCTGGATCATAAACATATTTACTAATGGTATCTCTTTTAAAAAGGTGATCTCAAATTCTAAATTAAAAGAGTAAACAGATTTTTAACCAGTTTAAGTTCAATTCTGGAGGGTCATGAGCTCATTCAGCTTGTTATTGGAATCGGAAATCATCACCTCAAAAATACAGCCCCCCTTGAGACTCATGACATCACAAATCAGTTGTCTACAGCAGCAGTGTTCTTGTAATTCTGATTTCTTTCTCCTCTCCATACCCACAGATCTCCAGAGGGAAAAATCTTAGCGAGACCGTGCGAGCGCAAAAGGGTGTAAAGTAGATTCAGATGGATCTCTGCCCACCTTAGAAGGTATGGGGGCCCTTTAATCATCTCCCTAGTTGAATCCAGAGGGCACTGGGTAGGATACTGAAGACTAAAACAGTTCTACATAATCAAGACAACCACTGATTTCTGTCTCAACACACACCCAAAGTCCCTCCAGACAGTAGAGAAGTAAAGTTATTTTACCAGTACAAAAGGGCTATTCTTCCTTACTGGCTTAGCATAAAAACTACATTAACTACCTGCTATTGCGAAGCCACAACTAAAAGTACAAATTTTAAGCTCATTAATCAAATTATTAATACTAAAATTTTTATCTTGGCAATATGAAAATCTTATATAAAAGCACCCCTGATCAGCAAATACTTAATAGAGAATTTTCCATCTGGGATAACAACTGAACAATGTCTTCATTCTTATTAACCATTGAGAATTAAAGTAAAAGAAACAGCATATTATTTTAGAGGTCAATTTTACCGATTTGAGAGTGTGAATCTTAAAGGGTTTTTGTCTTCTCTTGAAAACTTATTAACTGACAGCAGTTCGGCAGAGACCCTGATGGAGAGCTCATTTGCGAGGCTGGTGGATGTGCTGTTTGACATGTTGTGGGTGAGGAAGCTTTTCCACAGAAGGATGTGGTTTCTGATGAGCCACCTGAGCTGCAGCTGGAGGGAAGTCTTTATCACCCTGTTCAAAAAACATAGCAGGAAAATTTTAAGAAAACTTAAATGTGCTTTTCAGTTCAAATTGATGGAAGTTTTAAAAAATGTGAAAAGCAGATGGAAAACAGTGTTGCATTTACTCTGGAGCCCTCCTGTACACATTCTATCTTTCTATTCTCTTAGCCAACTTCAAAACTTTTCTTATGCAAGTTTCACTTCTTCCAGTTACACACACCATCCAATAATACAGTATCTTAATGTGATCCTAAGGGAAAAGACCCCAAATATTCCTATGTTCAGATCTGCTTGGTTTTCACAAAAAAGAAGAGACTATTTTAAAAATAGGTTAAGGCAGCAAGAAAAACTACTTGCACAAGAAAACTTACTACAGGAATCAGAATCAGAATGGCCTGGTTTGGAAGGGACCTTAAAGATCATCTTAGTCCAACCCGACTGCTGCGGGCAGGGACATCTTCCACGAGACCAGATGGCTTTTAACATGCTCTTTTAACCAGGTCTGCTACTGTTAGCTCTCAGGTGCTGCTGTTGGGCAGTCTCAGTCCAGGTTTAAACCTTATGTCACCTATTTACCACTGCCATTTCTACGGTCAGTCCCACGAGGCTTTTGAAAAGCAACAGGAAACAAATACTATGCTCAGTGATAAGGGCAGAATAGCACCACAACTTCCCTCTTTAGAAACTGGGACAAAATATCATAAACCAGAAACTTCTGGCATTCCATGAGCTCAGAGGGCAAAAATCTTACACAGGGTTTGGGTCTTGCTTTTTTTTAAAATCACTAGGTTAAGTTGTTACATTTTGCATTTTTTTCTCTACTCCAAGTTGCTTCCATTTTTCAAAGATCTCCTCTACTCAGACTCGACATTTTCTGCCTTCTCTCCTGTGATGCTCCCAATTGCCCATTCCTTACAGGCTAAGGAAAATGGCATCAGCTCACTTTCTCCACCTACGGGATCTGACACAACCACAGCATCTTACAGTAAACCAGATAATACGCTCCAGTGATGTAGGGCCATCATGATAAAGGTAACCATCGCATCAAGCCATGATAAAAACCCTGTCACAACGCACAGGGCACGAATTGCTGATCACATGGTTAATGGCTAGTTAATACTAATGATCCAGATTATGGGTTTACAGGTCCTGCCTGCTCCTAAAATCCAGGGAATAACACCTTGAACCCCAAGTACCTCAAGGTACATTTGGCAGCTGAAACACATTATCTTCAAGCATGTATCTTTACAGGCAGGAGCGTTGCTCCTCATCACAGATCTACCTACAGCAGGAGTTTAATATGCAATTGCTTCCAAAGGAAATGAATGCAGTAATATCTAGCTCAGATATAAAAAGATGATCCAATAAACTTAAAGTGCTAAAATTCAAAGTAAAACGGTGGAAATAATTTCAATGAATAATTTCAATTTCACACAAACCCAGAAAGAATGCTCAAAGGGCCTTACACGAATATAGAAAACATAAAGCCTCTACTCATAAAAAAGGGTATGAAAAAGATTAATTTTGTTCTGATAGGTGATAATTCTGAAAAACCTACAGTAATTTTGCTATGACTGAGAGAAATTTACTGATAATCTTACCCTAGCAATGACACCGGAGATGAACACCGCTGGTTTAGGTGGGCTGAAAAAAAAATAAGAGGGATTATTTGAACCAGTTATTTAGAAGGTAAAAATGAAAAGTACATCACACATAAAATACAAAAAAGGGTAGCATTTTTGACAGTTAATGACTGATTCAAATAGTCAAGACAAATTTCCTCTTCAAATCACTATTGCCTTAGTAGTATTTGCTGTGGCCAAAATTTGGCTGCTATTACTTCACATTGATTGTGACAGAAGTAAGAGGCTAGGCCAATAACACTGTTTCTTAAAGCTGAGAGTCTTTGTTTGCATTGGTTTCTTAATCCTCAAACTTTATATATAAGCTGCCAGCAGTGTATTTGTATTGCATAATGAAAACTGTAGCTGGACTAAACTCACTGCTGTGTCAGAGAATAAAATAAATTTCAAGTTTACATCTGTCAATCAAATGAATCAGGATTCTGAGTCTCAGGAAGAACACTCAGTACTCTAAATCATAGATTTTAAAGCAGTTATCTAGTCTATTACAAGAAGAATTGTGTCTGTAATAAAACAAATATTAAAAAACATAAAACAAAGCGTGTCCTGCTTTTTCATTTGCAGACCCTCCATCCACACCAATGGGAACAGACTCTCCACATCTAGAGTTCTCTGAAGCTGGTTTCCCTGGGTCACTGATCTCCTGAACTGACCACCTGTACCTGGAGGCCACAGTACAGCCACACTCAACTGCTCACCCTGCTGGCATTGCCAGTGTCTAAATTACTGACACTGAATTGCAGACAGAAACCTCAGTGGTCCCTGTGGCAAGTAACACCACACATCTGCATGGAATCTGCAGAAGGGTCAAGACTTGGAGTTCCAGCAAATCTCCACACTAGAGGTAATTCCCCTGTAAGAAAACCATGTAACCTGAGGCACTGAGAAGGGAAGGAGAGTGTGGAAGTAAAGGCGTCCCTCCGAGCACCTCTGTAACTTAGGACTCAGAGCAGGTGGTTCATAACCTGGACCACAAGAAGGGTTCTACCCTGTGATGTTACAACTCAGAAGACTGGAACAACACAAAGCAAACACAAATCAAATTACTTATTAGAGGAATGATAGTGATTATTATGATACACTTTACAACTACACAGCTTGTAAAGTTTTATTAACACGGTGTTATGTGAAGTTAAGATAACAAGCAGTATAATATTAGACTTGATATAATGAACTCATCAATATTGCCTGAGCCCTGTTTAAGTCATGGTATTGCTACTCAAATCTCTCAACAGTCTGGTTATTAACAAGGCCCAGCATCCCTCCTAGACATTTTTAAGAAGTCAGAAAGAGAAAGACAAGATTAGAAAAAAGGAGAATGAAGGGAGTTCTACTTTAAAATACTTCCATTAAAGAGTAACAGTCATCTTTCTTGCAATGAGAAATAGTATTTTGGTAGCTGTATTAGACTTCTTCAACCTGATTTTCTGTCAGTACAAACTAAAAACAAGCAAAGATCAATAGCAAACCACTTCCATTTCATCCTAATTGCACTGAGCCAATTAGTATGTTACAGTCTGCATGAGACTTACTGGATGCTGAGTAACAAAGAAGTAACTCCGACTGAGAAAATACAGATGTACCAGTGGCTCAAGGTACGACTCACAAACTAACATCATGACATTACAAAGGAAATGAACAATAAATTGAGAAAAAAATGTGTGGCAAGTTATTCTTGAACTGCGGATGGAATCTGGCTTTAGTCACACTCAGAGAAACTGTTTTTTGCACGACATTGCGTTATTAGCAATACTGGATAGAGAGAAAGTCAAATCAGATGGATTTTTAAAAAAATATTCTTAACATGATCTTTCAATGTTCATTATGCTTGGATGATGCATGAAATTCAAATCAACATTTCCCCAACAGATCCTGTATTTGCTGAATGTGCCATGACCTGTTTGCCGACCACCACACTGTATTATCTGCTGTGTGCTTCATACTTCTTGCTTTAAAAACGAGTGGAGTGCTCCATGGCTTTGGCCAGAAATGAGAACCAGAAGGAATCTCTTGCATAATGGTCATTTCAAACACAGCTTTTACCACTACTCTTAGATGCAGCTGGAACAGATTTCTTCTTGACTTTCGCCGTTGTTTGTCCTCTCCATGGGTTTTTGACTGGACTCTTCTTGCTTTATCATAGATTTCTAGATTTTACATGGAAGAACTAGTGGGAACGCTGACCTGGCTTCCAGCTCAAATGCCTCTACTCTCCATCCACAAAGATCTTACAGAAATCCTGGCACTGGTTTCCAGGTGACCTGAGTTTCCACAATCAGCTGTGGGTGAACACTGCAATGAGGCTTCACCTCTCTACTTAACTCATTACACAGGCAAAATGCTTTGCTCCAATGGAAGACACACCAGCCTAATAAGAAGCTCATTTCCATGCGTTAATTATTTTGTAGCAGGGAAAAAGACAGAAAGCTGGCCAGAAATGTGAATGACTGTGTTGGTATTTATGCTCTATGTCAAAGCCACTGTCTTTCCTCTCATTTTTACCAGATTACATTGTTTCAGAAAAAAATCTTTTAAAATTTAATATTATGCATTATCTTTGATGATCTATAGAACCACAATCAGGCCAGAGCATATAAAATCGCACATCTATACTAATGAAGAATTCAACGGATCAGAGAAAGGCCTGGATAATCAGTCACTGATTCATGTTTTAATTCCATTCTTAATGAGAGAAATCTTTCCACAGATGAACTTTGTCACAATAAATTCAATCTCTACTGCCAGACTCCCAAATCATTGGCTTTTGTGGACCCAGATTAGCTGCCAGGACCAAAGCTCCCTAATTGCACTCTGAGACATCTTCTGGGATTGCACTGTTGCAACATCACTCATCTTTCCCAAGAATCTCCCAAAAATAGGAACAAAAACGGAGAACAGGCACAGGCTCTCATTGCTACATTGGTAAAACACTTTCAAGTGCTTTAAATTCTATTGGTGTTTTATGCAAAGCAGAACCTACATTTCCAGTATGTTGTAAGCTGTGATGGTTGCTCTGAGGATATACTTAATCTGATGAAAATGGGTTTGACAGATGTTGTTTTGAAGATGCAGCATTCCTTTGTCTAGGCATCAGCAAACAAGAATGCAAAAAAAAAAAAAAATTTACTTTCTGACAAAAAATGATTTTGTTCATGTATGTGCTTTACAGCTATTTAATGTACACATTTATTTAAAGTTAATTAATAGCCACAGCTGATACTGTGCAAGGAACACAACAATGTGTTTGCCAAGGCTGGTTAGTGTTTGTGTCAATACTTTCAGAGCAAATCCTTATTTTATTACAACACATGGAGAAAAGGAACACATCTGTTAAGATCTAAGAGTTCAGAGAACTTACCCTGATTTTACATGTGCAATGCTGCACCTGTTTAATGTCAGATTCTCTACTCGATTCATTCATCCTGACTGTATTCAAATAAAATAAAGCTTTCTATTATTTCATAATACTTAGCTTAAATAAGATCTTCATCTGACATGGAAAGTAAATTACAAAGAAGATGAAATACTTGAAAAGATCATTAACTAGATGAAATGAGGCATTAATAATACTAAAATCTTATGCCTTCACCTTAGAGGGATTGGCTGAACTGAAGTATGACAGACATACTGTAAAGACAAACACAGTGACACAGGAATTACTGTGAAATCTCCTGGAGGACACAGAACACACACAGAGCAGATGAGTATTTATCCAACTCCACTAAAATAGAGAAACTGAATAAATTAGTTCTCTAATTTAACAGAGAAATTTATAGTTAACTGTATCTATCTCTCCATAAATGCAGTGAATGAGCACACACATGTGCAGAGGCAGTGCAGGTATGCATACACAGATTACACAGATTCACAGCTGTTCCAGAGTGATCCCAAATGCAGAACAAAGCACATTCCCACAGGCATGTGAGGAATGAACACCTGCAGCCACTCTGCTGTCTGCAGCACCTGAATTGCCTACTGCACCCTTACCTGATGGGATGGATCAGATCCAACGTTGGCTTCCAGTGGCAGTTTGAATAGCAGATCCAATCTGCAGGAACAACCTCGAGCATGGCTCACAGAGCAACCCAAAACAAAAGGCTACGTTTTAGGGTTGACAAACCAGGAAACCACAGATATGCATCATTCCTGTCCACATGAACATAAAAGCTCCTAAAATGGGGAATGGGTCTTACCTGCAGACAGACAGTGTAGAAGAAGAGTGCTCCACGTACTATGGTGATCAGAAAAATCAAAAGAACATGCCAACAGAAATAAAGAATGAGAAAAAGCAATAGTAAAAATAGTACCTCACAGTACACCTCAATTAAAATACTGTATTCAGGCCAGGAACACCGTAAGAGAAGAACTAGAGCAAAAATAAAGATGGAAAAAATAGCTGAGAGAGCATAGAGCACCTTCTACATAAGAAGAGAGATAAGAACTATTTGCATACAGTGTACAAAGGAGTGGGTAATACTGCTCTTATTTACCTTCTTTATAGTATAAGTAGAAAGTGATACTTGCAGAAGACTACATTTAAAATTAGTAATAGCAGATATCTTTAAAATACCATAGGATTAAATGTAGAATTCCTGAATTAAATGCAAATTCCTGAAAATAAGGCATCAATCTCAAAATTTCCACTATGCCAAGATTTAGAACAGGTTAACCTACTTTAAAAAGGACAAAACTACATAGATAAGAGGCTTTTTAGAGTAAAAGATTTTTTTGTCAAAATAGGTTAGAAAATATTAAAATCATTAAAATGTGTTAAAGTCATATTACAGCTGGAATTATTAATATTTTTGAATAAATAATGGGAATGGGAATGATTCATATTTATATTTTCATACTCGCGGGAATTAGTGATCTGTCTTATCAACAGTGATCACCTTTTGCTGTTTTGAGTGAGCCTGGCAAACAGATATATGGAATACATAAATAATAGCATGATGTGTTTTTTGAAGACTTTGGAACCACAAATTATGTCATCATTTTTAACTATCCAAGAATAACACTGGAGTTTGTAACCTAGTGTTTCCTTGTTTTAAGCAAATCATCCAGTGGCATGTACTGTAAATCACAGTTGGCCTCTAGATGTGGAAAGCAAAGCAGAAATTTCAGTGATGGGCATGAAGAAAGCAAAGGAGAAATTCCTGCAAACCAGAGATTACAATGCAGAACCTGGATCTGCATCCAACTCCCTGACCCACCAGGCAAAGGCAGGACACAGACAGCACACCCCTTGACCCTCCAGCATCCCAAAACAGCAGTGACTTGAAAAATGAGCACCATCTTCCATTGACCAGCTTGCCCTTTATTTCCCCACTTATTTCCAAATAAACACCATTCACTTTCCTTACGATTTGCTTAGGCCAGCAAAATGAAAACGATATAGAAAATAGTCTGATCTGCAGTTACTCATTGATCTCCCAACTGTTCCCTAATTAGAACAAGTTTTGTGGGTTTTTACATTGTCCTAGCATAATATTCACTCCATGAACAGAAAGTTCCCCAAGTATTCTGAGCAGAATTTCATGTTCAGTCTACAAAACTTCCTACTATAATCATGCCCTTCTATTTCTGCAATTCAAAGTATTGTGGCCAGTTGTTCAAACCACCCAGCTTAATCTTCAAGGTTGTTTGGGAATTAATATTTTCTGGTTATGAAACATGAAAGTTAACTAGTCTTAGTTTCCATCTAATATCCCTCTAAAGACGTCCAGATACATCTTTATAGGGGTGCTTATTTGAATTTACATAGTTGCCTTTGATTTTGGCTTTGTCTGCAAAAATAAATTCCAAGATGATTAAAACCACACTGAGATGATTAAAACCACACTTCTCAGCAACAGAATAAAACTAACAAGCACACTGCTCATCAGCTTGCTTGAAATAATTTCCCGTTGGTTATAATATATTTAGGTTATTAATTTTTTGGACAGAAAAGTAATAATTAGTCTGACTGACTACCAGAGGGAAATATTCTAGCTGATTGCATGGGGACATACAGTATCTGATATTCTCTGATAATTTATCCTGTTCAGGTCATTTATTTATCTGCCAGAGCTTTCAGACCTTTAAGATCCTCCACAGGATGGCACTGTTGAACCTCTGAGTCTCGTGTACGTTAAGTAGGGAACAACCTCAAAAATATCCAGGTGCTGCAGCAAATACTAAAACAAGTAAAAAGCAGTACTTCCTCTTGATGTCAAATTTTTATGAAATGCAGTTCATATACACACACACACACAAATCATACACGTACTACAGACACTACTTTTGGGAAACAACTTTCTTGTCCATGTGTATTAGGCTGTGCCCTGATACACCCCAATCAGAAAATTTTAATTACTATTTGTTTTGCTATTCACATACAAGCAAATCGGGTGTCCTGATCTTTTAATGAGGTGGGAAATGACTGGCCATTACATTTAATAGCAACTGACTGACATTCATTATTCTTACATTCACTATCAAGGCATTGCAGCATATGGCCTGATTAATCTCACGAGCTTCCCATTCATCTTTGGTTTTAGTGCATGTATTAGCCATAAAAGGAAATTATTTAAGAAAGATATCCACCATCTCTTGTCTATATTGTTGTACATGATATTGCTATCAGAGAATAAATTTCTCTTTCATGCCTTCTGCTGACCAGAAAATGAAGATTTAAGTATTTCACCTTTTCTATAGACTCAGAGGATTTAGAAATAGTCTACAATTCTCCAACTGCTGGTTGATTGATAAAGGTTCAGCCCTGTTATTGCAGTATCTCCATTAGCTCTTAGGGAACACCAATGACCAACTTCTCACAGACTGCAGCATTAGTCTACTTAATAATCTGTAACTACTTAACTGTGGATAAAAGAAAGGTATGAGAACTGACATAAAGCAAGGAGTGCTTAAATGGTGACACAACTCAAGGGATACTCTAAAATAAGAAATGAAATAGGGTAGACTTTAAGCATTTGCAAAATGAGCAAAGACCATGGTGCAAAGGGGAGAGAGAAGCAAGTCTTCCATGTTTGTCAAGTGCTGAAGTGCATCCCCATGCATGTTCCCACGACAGCAACACTCTTCCATGCTGAGAATATTACAACCATGGGCCAGCACTGCAGTGCTTTAACTATAGAGACACAGGAGCCAGTTGTGGCACTGTTGTAGTTCCTCCATCTCTCACCAGATGAAAGATGAGTGCAACTGGAAAAACAGCATGACACTGTACTACGAATATAGGATGTCAGTGCAGTGAGGAAGACACAAGAAGGTAGAAACTAATGAGAAGGTGAAAATCTTATCACTCCTGCCCAGGTGAATATGTGTTTGTCTCAGAGACACACAGCAGCAGCCCAGAATTTCCTAACCTTTCCTGTTAAGAGTTCATAACCTGAATTGCTTTCCAGTGTTTCACAGTATTAATCATTCCGTAGATGTGCACCTTTCCCTCTCCTACTGCTTTGAGTAATTGCAGTATTTTTTATTATTATCCCAGAAGACACTGCAGACACAAGTCAAATATGTGTGTGCACATACATAAATACTACATCAACTTCCATAGCCACAAAATTTTTGTGAAGAGCCTTCTGAACTCAATTTTACACTGTGCATTCTGCATGGTTTCCATTCCACAGTTGCACCCCACTGTTATGTGAAGCTCTCCAAAGCAAATGTCTCTGCCCATAGCACAAGAGATGGTGCAGAAGTTCTTGACCATTTCAACAGGCCACTCCTGGGGAAGCTCTGGACACAATAAAGAGCACTGTGGAAGGTCATGAAGGTAGTATCAGATCCCAGCTGAAGACTGTGTAAGCTGACTGTTCTTGGCCAGGAACTAGCTTTAGTTCAAACCCTGCCAAAGTTATCAACACAATTCTCCCTATTCTCCAGTGGCAAGAAAAGGCATTAATCTTGTCATCTAGACATAGAAAACATTCTTTAAGTATGCAATCTTATATTCAGAGCTCACAGAGGAGCAACAGAAGACAGAATTAAGAAATGTTTTTAACTTAACAGCTTACTTTTAATAGCAAGAAACCCCCTAGTCCCTAATACACTTAGCCCAGATAGGTTTTTACTGCGACACAAGGAACAAAGTTCTCTCAAAGGGATTCAGGGTGCATCTTTGTTTAAATGAACATGGTGAAATATAATTTCTTCACAGAGAAGATGACCTCCATTGACCTGAGAGGAAGCAACCACTCAATTCCTCTACTATCATTACCACATGTGTGTTGAGCAATGGCGGTTGGAAAGGCACCATTTTCCATCTAGAAACATCCAGTCACCTGAACACAATCAGAACAGGCTGTTTCTTCCTTCCATATTAATCCTAAGGGTTTAATCTAGAAGGTCAATATCATATATTACTGCAATCATCTGCAAAACTTCCACGGTCAATGGGACTGGAACTTGGTACCATGAAAATACACAGAAAATGACCTTGAGGAAATCAATAGCAAAGGAATTCAAAGCACTGCAATCTGAAGGATGTCAAGAGTTCTTAGACAGTAAGCTTTCACTCAGTGCAAAGTAAGTGTCTAGCTTTGTAAAGTGATAATAGAAGCCATGACAATGTAAATGGGTAACAGATCAATGTGCTGCTAAATCTGAATATAGTTCTAAACTAGCACCCATTCATTTCAAAGGGATGTAAAGCAACTACAAACTCCTGAATGTCAATACCACTAGTGATTTTTCTGTTAATCAAACAAGAATGACTGCTAGTTTTGTAGTGCAATCTGTTAGATCTGTCACTTCCTGGTGTTCTATTTGTTTGAATGGCTTTTAATTGCTTTAATAACAGCAAAAGCAGTTCATTTCCTTAAAGAAGTACTATAGCACCTGCAGGATGGCAGCTGACCACCTGGCAACATTACCTTCTACCACACAGAGAAGGGTTAGATGACATTTTTTCTGTTTGTGATGCACATGTAGCTTTGATTCTTCACTTTGCTTCTACAGGACAAACAGATTAGCCTCTCTGAGGAATGATAATAAAACAAGCATGCATAGTCTCAGCTGAGTTTACATTTATTAATCAGCAGCAGTACTGGTGGTACTTTATACTGGGAGTTTGTACTAGTACTGGTCTTTTCCATACACAGCACAACAGAAAAGAAAGAAAGATGCACTAAAAATGACTCATTTTACTTTATTCACTACCTGTGGGACATTTCTCGCTGGAGTAATGTCTGAAGTTATATTTCTGTAGTTCTAGCTGAAGGGTGTCCTCAGCAAGAACAGTTTTTCCAAAACAACGGCCTGGTGGTAGTACCTCTGGCCACTGTCTGGATGTTATAACAAGTGACAATATAGTAATAGAAGCTGATGTAAGAAATCATTAGCCTACTCAGTTTTGAAAAGTGCACCTATCTAAGTATCAACCTAGGTTAGATTAGCAAAAATAACAATACAATTCTTCTGTATGCTCCAAAAACCTACTTCTGGCATCCTGTGTATATTAGGACATAGAAATATTTTACTTAATGGTTTCTTATTTACTAATGAAATGGGATATGCTTTGTAGAAGCCTGTTAACATGTGAATGTAGAGACCTCTTCCAATTCAGGTAATTTTTACTCTTACGTAGTTAAACGGAGTCACAGTACATTTACATTAGTGTAAACATTAATGGAAACATACAACACTATAATCAGATTTCCAAACAATTAAAAAGTGAAAATAGCAATTGTCACAATAACTACACCATCTATCATACACACAACCAGGTGTGCAATTTGTAAATGCTACAGAACTTTTCATAATGTGGTGTGACTTACTGACAGCTTATTCTTTTCATATTTTCACATTTGGAAGAAACATTTTGTAAATATGAGACATTTCCACTACAAGAATGTATTTTCCATTATTTATCTCTTGGTTCCATTACATTTCTTATTTCCCTTCCCACCATTAACACTCCTCAATATGCTGGGACACAGGATAAACACCTGTGTAATGCTGACTATTTTAAGAGTTCAGTATAAAACACATCTCTGTTTAGTTTTCATTACAAAAGCAAGTGGTTAGAGGGAGCTCAAGATCTGCAGGAGCAAGAACCAGAGGAAATTTTTTAATGGCGCTTTTTGGCAGAGGGTACAGGGGAGGTAATGATCCTGTCCTTCTCTAACAGCCTCTTAGCCCCCAAGGGCTAGTTCCCAAACCAATAGTTTTTTTGGTCGCTTTTAATAACAACACATTAACTGTGCAACAAAGGCAAGTTAATCATCAAACTCTCTATTTTCTATGAGGTAATGACTTTGGATAACATATTTCCAAAGTCGGTGCTTTCCTGAGAAAACACCTCTGTAACTTAGAGCATAATCACTTCACATGTAAATAGATCAGGCATTCAGAACTTGTTGCTGCAGGGGAGTGTAAGATGATGCACTGACTGATTGGGCTGAACTGTTCTGAATTCACATGATCTTAGACATCGCTGAAAACCTTTGCAACAAGAAGTCTTAAAAATACTTTAGAGGAACAACAGCACCAATTTGGATCTTAACTTTCTTCCTTTTTTTAATCACAGACTTAGGGAGACTATAAAAGATACACTGCCCTGGAATTGCTCAGTCAAAGAACACCAAGAAGGATTCAAATGACTGTGCTTTTTACATCAGAAAAACATGTCATGGAAGAGTGTGAATAGTGAGAGACAAAGAGTAGAAATCATACTGATAAGAATACATGTATCTGAAAAATGTCTCACACTCCATTAAGGCTCTAAATTCTGGTTTGATAACTTACAATACAGACAATCTTAAAAAACTGCCCCCTCAAAAAAAATTCCAAGTTTTCATTTAGCTGAAGACAAGACGTATTATTTGAATATTTTATTCAGATGAGACAAAACTGCAAAACATAAAATAGCAATGGTCAAGGGAAAGCAATAAAGCTAGAAGTAACAATAATGTACTTTGGGAAATGATGTCTATCCGTGGTCACTTCTCAGTCTCACAGTGATTCTCAGAGCATCTACAACATAGTAGGCGCAAATAAGTCATGAGACCAGACTACAATTCAGGCTGTTCCCAGACACAGAAAGCTGTGTCTCAATTAATATCTAGTCTTTGATAGGAGCTGAAAAAACCCCAAACACATGTATTATTACAGGGTTTTGGTCCCAACCAGATAGTTGTGCTTAAAAACTCAAAATAAGAACACAAGAAGCCATATTAATGTCTGAGATATTTACTGCTTGTACTTGTATTCACTTACAATCTTCCTTTTATATTATTTCCTGAGATCACATTTTACAAACTCCTATGTATACATTTTTGACCAAGAAACAACTTTGCACACACTTTTCACGTCAAATGCCTACCCATTCATTCCGAGTTTATCACCATGAGAAAAAGAAAAAGAGCAGGTGTAAAGTGAATGTCCTTAATTTATCAAAAGGCCAAATAATTTTCTAATTTTCATCCTCTGTATTTATGGCAAAACTTTGTATTAACCAACGTGGCATTCCTATTATTAACCTGCAGTGCCAAGAGAGGAGACAGACCTCTTGTGTATATTTGCTCTGAGTACTTGCCGCCATGACATTAAAATTGACAGAAGGGTATTGGGTACCTGTCATATTTATTTAAAATCTTCATACAGAAGAAGCCCATAGAGACATACCCTAGGCACCCAGATGACAGCAATGCTATTGCTGCTACATAATGGCCAGCTGCAAACTGAAGTTTAATTTCATTTTTGCCTATCAGAGGGATCTCTTCTAGCTACTTCCAGTCGTAAAGAAATTTCCATGAATTTTACAGCAGCAATCCCCATTTATAACTGTAACACATCAAAAGAAGTAGAAAGTAAAAAATGTACAGCTTTAAGTGAGAAAGACAAGTTTTGTTGTGAAGCTTTGCTGTGGAGAACAGTAATGCTTCCTGATGCAACACAAAGAGGATAACAGCACAATCTAGAGTTCAGAAAGAAGATGGTGCAATCATGCTACTTGATCTGTGAGTGGAAGTAAGAAGGGCCCATTCTTCCCAAGGTTCAAGAGTTTTATCAGTACTGGGCAGAAGTATAGTACGAGAGGAAACTGCAGGGAGAGGGAAAGGAAAAGGAAAGGAGAAGGAAAAAAAGTAAGGAAAAAAGAACATCCTCTCCTTTGGTAGTACTGCTGTATAAGCATCAGGAAAAACTTCCTCACAGTGAAAGTGGGAGCTCCTATGACAGGCTGAGATAACAGGGCAGGAGAGATATCCAGTGATATGCTCCACAACAAGAACAAGCCATCTTGTTTTGTAGACAATAGTAATACTAGAGAAAGCCCATGAAAAGACAATGCAAAAATGCCACTGATTTGCCTATGAAGTGCTTTGATGTTGATACCACAGGGTGTCAGTAACCTGTCGCCATGGGTTTCCCGCCTCATGCAGACAAAGAGCTTGGCCATGGCCTTGTTAAGCGTACAAAGGAAGACAAACATGGCACACAAATATTCTTTCTTTTCCCCCTTTTATGTGTGGCTGGGCTAAATAAAGTAACATGCATACAATTCCCCCACCACACACCAATTTTATTGATGTCACATGGAGAAACAATCCAAGTGTTTTGTAGCCTGTGCAGAGACAAGGAGCACTGTCATTCTTCTGAAAGACCATCAAAAGACATATCTGCAACTCATGTGAAAAGCACTGATAAGCTATCAACAGCAATGAACCAAAAGGTATCCATGGATGAGTTTCTGCACCTCTACTATTTCCTGAAGCCTAGTTTCCATACAGACCACTGTCAATCCTCCATCTTTTATGAATCAAAACGTTATGACTTGAGCATTTGAAATAGGAAGCCCACATCTCTCCACAGCAGAATAAAAATGCATGGGAAATTGCCCACTCTCTGTGCCTGCCTGTGCTGGCATAACACAAACCACACTGTGTGGCAGAAAGCATAGACCAAGCATTGTGTCAAAGGGAGAGCTGTGATCATCCACGGAAATGGCAGAAGTCATGCTGATTTTAGCCTGCATTCACTTTGCAGAGCTGCTAGTAACAGTAGGGTGTTAACACAGAATGGAAACACTCCAGAAAACACAAGCTAAGCCAATTCCCTATTATGAAAGTCCAGCCTGAAGTAATTCCTGTCTGTCTTTCTCTAAGTCTCACAGACTGGCAAGCAGCCTCTCATAACTTTCTCATAAACCACTCAATGCTCAGAAAGTCTCATTTTTATTTCACCAAATGTTATCTCACTGTCACTCTTGGCATATGAAGCAATTTCATCAGCTGTTACCACTTCTTTTAGGTACGGTAATCTTGAGAAACAAATTAATTAAAAACTTAAACTGGACTGACAGGTGTGACTTCAGGAGCGGTTTTTTAATGGAAATGCATATTTAGAACTTCAGGAAAGCTTGTCATTATTTCAGGTAGGTCAGGTTTTAGATCAGATCAAAATATTAACATAGCAATGGGAAGGTGTGATGTGGTAGTGTTTATGTCCTTGGAAAATCTAAGGAAATCTATTCAGCATCTCAGCTATTGTGCACATAATGCACGCGTTTCAAAAGCAGTTTGTAAACTTGAACTCTGGGTATTTGTATTAATATACCCTGCTGCATTTTCCAAAGGGGTAAGGCCTTCACAATTTCTACTGATTTAAACAGGAATACAACAGGAAAATAACCTCTAAAAATTGAGTGAGGAGTATTAAGTAGAGTACTTGCACTTGAGAAATCACTTCTGAATTTTCAGTAGAATGTGTGACTTCACCTGCAGAACCACTGTCACAGTAGCATGACAGAAGGGAAATATCTGATACAATCCTTAGGGAAAACTTGAAAAGAATTTGAGCACAAATTAACACATAAACAGGATAGAGCAAAAGAGTCAGTTGTTCACCATCTCACACATGCTTTTTTTTTACTATAAACAATTTCGCTGTAATAAGGAAATACAGTATTGTGCAAAATGAGGACTTGACAGCCCAGAAGATCATAGATCATAGTCCTTCGCAGTACAGAACAGGCAATGCAAGCAGAGGTCAACTCAAACACCACTGCTAATGTGACCTTGTCCCCAGACCTACACTTCAGTATCTTCCCTTGTGGTTTAGCTGACTGCAGCTTAGGGTCAGTTAGCAGTGCCCACAGACAGATGCCAGGCCACAGGCAACACTCTCATTGCCACAGTGATGTCCTGGGTCAGTGCTCAGGGGAGGCTGTCTCTCTGGAGGTTCAAACGCCCATGGCAGGTGTTTCCCTCTGAAGATCACTGGCTTTTTTCTTCCTTCATGGAGCATGTCATTGTGTATAAAATTTTTTTTGCGCTCATCTGACACTAGCACTCTACTGATCAGAACTCTGGTCACTTTGGACCAATACAGTTGTAGAGATAATCAAGAGCTGGTCCCATGCTGTCCCATCAGCTAATTTATAAGATGTGGAGAGGACTGTACAAGGTTATGCTCTGAAAAGACTAGATGGTCCTCCTGGATCATTCAGGCTCTAGTATGTGCTGCTTGGGTGGCTCCTCCTGCGCAGTGGCACAAAGGGCAAGTGCTTCTTCTAAGATCCCTCTTACTAGAGGTCTGCCACTACACTTCAGATTGATTTTAAATTTCTGTCTTGGATTATATCTCTTCTTCAATCAAAGAGGGTATTGGAAACACTCATTCCTAACCTATTCTCTGGATGCAATATTTATAGAATTCTTAAACCAAACGTGCCTTCAATGACTTGAGAACCAAGAGAGCCTAGTCTAGACAGTCTAAAAGTCTAAAACAGTCTAGCACTGAAAAAATGAATAAAACAAATTACAGAACTGTAATTACAGAGCAGTCCACAACAGAATCACAGAAGGATTGAGGTTGGCAGCAACCTCTGGAGATCATCTGGTCCAAGCCCCTGCTCAAGTTGGGTCATCTAGAACAGGCTGCCCATGACAATGTCCAGGCAGCTTTATAATATTTCCAAGGATCAAGACTCCACAATCTCTTTGGAAAATCTGTGCCAGTGCTCAGTCCTATCATAGAAAACACCTTTTCTTTTAATGATGTCTGGAGGGAACCTCCGGTACTTCAGTTTGTGCCCATTGTCTCTGGACCTCTCATGGGGCACCACAGAAGACTGCCTGTCTCTCTTTTCTTCACACCCTCCTTGCAGGTTATATTTACACATATTGAAAAAACTCTCCCTGGCTCTTTCAACCTCTCTTCATACCACAGGTGCTCCAGTTCCTTCATCATTTTTGTGGCACTTCACTGAGTTGACTCTCTCCAGTAGCTCCAACTCCCTCTTGTACCAAGGAGCCCAGAACTGGACACAATTCCCCGGCATATCAGCTCCTCCTCCCAGTTTTGTGTCATACACAAAACTTGCTGCAGGCACAGTCTGCCCCATCACCTGGATCATTAATGAAGACGTTGAACAGGACTGGACCAGATCCAGTGCTGACCCCAGGGATGCAGTGCTAATTACTGGCCTCTAACTGGACTTCCTCCCACTGATCACCGCTCTCAGGGCCCACCTATTCAACTGGTTTTCAACTGACCTCGCTCTGCTCATCCAGCCCATACTCCTTCATATCCTCTCTATGAAGATCTTACGGCAGACAGCTTTGAAAGCCTTTCTGAAGCCTTGGCAGGAAATATCCAAGGTTCTCCCCTTGTCTGTCGAGTTGGTATTTTTCATTTCAGAAGTTTATTAAGTTTACCAAGTATGACTTCCCTTTGATGAATCCATTTTGACTTTCCTATCACTTTCATATCCTTCTATTCTGAAAATAGTTTCCAGGATTAGCTGCTCTATCACTTTCTCAAGAACTGAGGTGAGGATGACCAGTATGTAGTTCCCTGGCTCCTCCTGACTGCCTCTTTTGAAGTGCTTATATAAACTGGGAATTTTCTTATTATTCCAAGAGTTTCTGTTAGGTGCTTCAAGAAAACAAGAAAGCTATTGTAAGGGTGGGACTGAAATGTCAAAATTATGAATAAGACATTTTATTCTTCAAAAGATTTTAACTTAGCTGACTCTTTTAAGTGTCAAATACAATTTCATACAAACCATTAAAAACTTTTTAAGTTGAGACACAGACATCAGATTATGCAGTGATTATTCTGAAATAAATACCAAAGATAATTACAGAACTATGAACTCATGAAGCGATCAAGATACCCACATTTACATTTTATGGTTTAGAATTAACCATGCACACATACATTCCTCTAGGAAAAACAGCAGAATAGGGAATTTCAGCAGTATTGCATTGGGATATAGACGTGGTCTTACAAGTTATTATCTACAAAAATAGGTTTTACATAGTACTATTGCACAGTAGAATTTGATTTCCTCCTTCCTTGCATTTATGAAGTCAACTTCTGCATAAAATAACTCAACCATTCTAATATAATCATCTAAGAGATGAGAGACTTCTGAGGTATGGAAACTTCAGGAATTACTATATGGAGACATATTTGAAGTAAGCAGTATGTTTAATACTAAAAAAGTACTGTATCACTGATATGAAGTCTCAGCAAATCCTGAGCTCCTAAAAATGCCTGAGGAAGATTCATATAAAATTCCTAGAAGGTAAACAAACTGGAAAACAATGGGCCTCTACAATCAACACTGTTCATCTTCACAGAAACTGTGTGGATTAAGAGACATTAAAACTTAACAGAAGACTGCTGAACTTGTGACTCAGCAGCATGTTAGCCAAATCCCATGAAAACTAATTTGTAAACTGTTTTTTTTTTTTTCAGCCCCATTAGCCTTTTCACCCTAAAATAAAACTGCCCAAAGGATGGCTGGTTGCTCTTTAATCCCATTTTGTGGGAGACCTGAATCATTAGAGAGGAAACAATGTCTCTGTCACAGTTAACACAGTAAAATATAAATGCAACAACTTTTAAAAATCCAGTTCTGAGAGCAGACCACTGATAAAAGTGACACCACAAAAGTAATTCTACAACTGCAATAAATAAAGGCAAACAAATTAAATCAGGGCCTAGAAACTGCCTTTCATTTTAGTGGGCCTGAGATGTTTCATCCTGTGTATAGCTTGAACACAGGAACCAGCAACATTCCCTTAAAAAGAAATACATAATACCCTTTACATCAAAGTCTGCTTTGGCTGAGATGAATTGGAAGAAATGTACATTTCGTAAATAAGGCCAATATCAAAACTTTCAGTAACAAGTTTCTCTTACTCTAAGACGGACAACCTTTTTCTATTGAAAACACAAAGTTTTTAACAAAATTTTATTTCCATTTACAGAATGATACTGATATCTAGACCTTAGGCCTTCTACTTTTCAGTATGCCCAGATCTATTAATCTAATTAAAAAAAAAATCCAACGCATAGCTGGATAGCTATTCCTGTGCTGTACTTTGGCAGCATTAATTCATTCATTGCAGACGACTTCAACTGTGAGAGCTTCATTCAAGATAATATTGGTGAGAATGAACCCCTTATCCATGGCAAGAAGCACTCTCCAAGATGCTGACCTGTTTGGTTGCAACAGATGGATGATAATCTCACATATTCTATATTTGCAATCTCTCAAGTTCAAAAACACCTCAGTAACACTACAACTGTTTCTCCCAGGATACCTTAAGATCAGCAAACTGATTGATTAGCTAAGGGGTGTTTTCTGGGATCAACTAGTTCTTGCAATTTAGCTAAAGGAATATAAATGCAAATAAAGATCTTGAAGGGATGTACACCAGAAGTCACAGGGTAGGACCCACGTGACATTACTTACTTGAACACCTCTAGCTATAACCTCTGGAAAACAGGGATGTAGCTTAATGCTTTGAATAACTATCTCCAACAGAAAACCAGTTGCACTGCCATACTGAGAGTGGAAGCAACTTTAAAATAAGCCACAGCTTACTGGGGACTCTCAACTACCACTTGTTTGTCAAGAACATTCTCTCTGGCATTTGTGCATGTCGCAAAAAAACCCGAAGGTGTTGAGGTGACAGTATTGTTCCAATTATGGCCTAAGGACAAAAGAAAGGCAAGACGTGAAGGAATCTTCATGAAACATACCTCTGAATTTTTCAAATATATAAAGGTCCACAAGGACCACAAGTTAGCAGTCTTCCCTAGCAGCATATTAAGCTGGCATTAGTTTGTGCTGGAGATTAACCCACTCTGTTGAGTGCTCACTATACATTTGGAATACTGTATTCAGTTCTGGGCCCCCCAAACATCAATAAAGTAGTGTGAGCTCACTGAGGGCCATCAGACGTTGGACCACTTACCCTGTCAGGAAAGGCTCGGGGAACTGGGTTTGTTCAACCTGCAGGCTTTGGGAAAAGCTAACAGCAGCCTGCTATTGCCTGCAAGGACATTACCAAGAAGACAGAGCCAGGCTCTAAACAGTGCTGCATGGCTGCAGGATGAGACAGCAGGGGTAAGCTGAAAAAAGGGAGGTTCTGTGAGCAAAAACCATGAGAACAGTGGAGCAGAAGAACAGGTTGCTTGTAAGGATTGTGTAGCCTCCATTTCCAGAGACTTCCAAGACCTGGCTGAATAAAGGCTTGAGTATTCATTCTTGTCTAACAGTTATCCCTGCTTTGAGCCGACACTAGAGATCTCTCAAGGTCCTCTCCAACCTGAGTTATCTTATGATCCAGAGCCTGGACTGTGTCCTTAGATGCTATGGTTTGTAAGAAGCTTAGAACTTTAAACCAGGCAATCTGCACCTAGCAATTGGTTTCTAATAGTGACCAAATGCAAAACTTTAGCCAAAGTGTTAATGATTAAATAAAGTTCAGAGTGATCGTTTCCGGGGTATTCATTTCATCAACAGCTCTTTGTCTTCATCTGTTCCCATTCATCTTGGCAGATGAGAGATTTCCGAAGTCTCACCATGGCTTTTGGGGTCAGCATACATCTGAAATAATCTTCAATTAACATACACTCCCATCTAGTATGTAACCAGGTAGAAAACAAAATTATGCTAATGGTAAGTAAATAGTTTAAAATGAAAAATCCAGAAAAGCTGAAAGAAGAGCGGTATGAAGGCGTGTATGAACTGGATGCTACTTAATGGAATTTATATAATTCCATCCAGTTTGTCTAACCAATAAACAGTATTAACAAATTGAACTGAATGCTCAACTCATTTCTTTTATGTGTTACCCTCATATAACCCTGTCTGTCTTCAGCAGACCGAACTCTGCTGACCAATAGCAGCTCTGAGGACCAATAGCATTACACAAGAGGTCCCCTTGTTGTAACAGCTGAAAAGTTAGGGAATGCTCAAGAAAGAAGACATCTAGAACTAAAAGTCTACTCATTTCCCAGAGAATATGCCAAAGCTATACTTAGCAAATCATGTAATCAAACTTTTCAGAGATTATACTTTTTTCTTTTTTTTGTAGTGTCCAACTTGAGATATTCAATTAAATGGAAGAAAGGCCAATGCAAATAAAGGCAACAGGAGCTATAACTGGAAAATACTAAGTGCTACATGCAAGCTAAGTATTCTAATATGACTGGGTCTTAGGGTCAAGCTGGCCAGCCCACTAATTACATTCTCTGCACTTTAACATCACACTCGGCTTCTTCATACCTTAAGAACATTTTAAAAATAAACTGATGCTGAAAGCACCACTTGTAAGCACCATCAAAAAGCCCATAAGGAAATTATTCAGAGATTGCTGAGAAAAAAAATTTTAAAGTGTAATAAATAGGAACTACAGCCACAGGAAATTCAATGGGGATTATAAAAAGTTGAGCAAGTAGCTGCTTAATGGCATAAGTTCTGTGGAATAAAGCAAGTTCTGAACAAAACTTGGGAAGTTGCTCATGCAACTAAGGTCTTTCAGTGAATATATAGATGGGAACAGATTTAACCCCAATCCTTACGTTTGGGGACTTTTGTTTGCTTGTTTAAGTCTTACTGTTACCTTAAGACAACTTTTGCACATACAGAGTTCTGACTGGTATCATTTCAGTGTGATGGCCTAATAATTAAGAGAAGTTAAATCTGAAACAGTTGTTACTGAATTCTCAAGTCTG
Organism: Atrichornis clamosus; assembly: GCA_013400975.1. Lineage (NCBI taxonomy): Eukaryota > Metazoa > Chordata > Aves > Passeriformes > Menuridae > Atrichornis > Atrichornis clamosus. Next base: position 53,570 of record WBMZ01009251.1, on the reverse strand, counting down.
AAAGAACTGACAGGTTTTCTGCAGTCCCCACTTCTTTAAGAAGAAAACACCAAAACAAAGATCAATGAAGGTTGATTTCTTTTTTATAAGCTTAGGTTAGGCTAGCTGAGTAACATTATTTAGGGTATCTGAAATATTTCTTGAAGCAGAGTAAGAAAAAGGGAGAAAGCTTTTTTTTGTTCTTCTGAACATCCCTTTCACAAGGGGTGCAGGGTTGCACATGGCTCATTAGAGAGCAAGCCTGCATGGGATGAAATCTCCAAGTTTGCCTTTAACAAGTGAAGTGGGAAAACAGATTTCATCATACTAACCATCTCACTGATGAAGGTTAGCTAATTAAGCCAGAAGGGTAAGTGATAGTAGTAACAAGCTGTCATCCTCTGTGCTTGTTAGCACTGCATGAGGTAAGGACCCTGCTGGTGTCTTGTGTCTAGTTTGTGGCCTCAAAGGAGCAGAAGCAGGAGCAGCAGCATTAGAAGCAAAAGCATTTTTTGTACTCCCTTCAGTTCCTCAAGTTTAGTCCCTTCTACCATTCTACTGTAAATCTTGATTTTTATCTCTTCCCTCCTCTCCCTCTTTCTACCTAGCTCTTTATTAATTTCAATAGGCCTATCACACAGTTTTCTGCCCTCTCTATAACAGTCCAGGTCTCTTTCTCACACTCAAGGCAACCACCTTCCCATTATCTTTTCAGACACCTGCAATCTTTTCTTCCAAGAGTTTCCTATTCCTTGACCCTCCCTTCTTTGTCCTAGAAAGATATTCATCCCCTCAGGATCTTTAATTCTCTCCCTTATTATCTACCTCTGATAAATTACTGCTTGGAGACATTTGTCCTCGGATACTTCTACAGCCAGGATCCTCTGCTGATACACATCTTGTTGCAGGATCAAGAAGGAACTTCAGAAAATGGAACATTTCCCTGCTGCTACTAACCAGTACCCCTCCAGAGATGACAGCAGATTGCAGAGAAAAGAGAGAAAAAACCCAGTTCTTTAGGAAAGAAACAAATGCTAAGACATATTTAAGAGTCAATTCAACTTGAAAGTTTTGCTAAAAATCCTTCTGGTTCTGTTGTGCAGTTTTGGCTGCTGTCGCAAGGCAAGAGCCAATAAACGTTACGTCACTTCTTCAGAAAAATCTGAACAACTGCTGGAACTACGCAAAGAGAAGAAACTGGTGGCAGCAGTAAAGACAGCTGCCTGCAAAGACAGTACTTAGTCCAGATTGCTGCCTGAAGTCCTACCTTCCTGACAAATCATCGCCTTTTCTACACCAAAGTCAGTCTCACAGCAGTGTACAGCAAGCTGCTTTTAATTTTTGAGAGAACTGACTGCATTCTGTGGCCGCCCAAAAGGTAATGCCTAATTACACTAGTCTGAAACGATAACAATAAAACTTTGATGATTCATACAATTGGTTCCAAGTTTATCTATGCGATTTGCCAGGCGGTTATTTTCAGCCTTCACTTTGATTAGAGAAAGTGACCTTGCTGTCCTTTTAATACCAGCTGTAAAATAAGCTTGCAATTAGTTCTTTAAAGTTCAAGTGATTCTAATGAAATCTCTTATGACCAAAAATGCAAATTAATTCTTTAGTTCTACATCTTGGTTGTTTAGGGAATTTGGATCGCTCTCTGTCCCAGATATGCTAGAGTAGGGAAGAAAATACTAACAAAACCAAAAACAGGATAAACATACAAACATGTTGCCAGAGCTAGCAGTATTTTTATGCCTATGTTAATTAGCAAAGATTATGAAACAGGAGTAGAACAGTTTTTAAAAGTATTTGATGAAAAGAGCAAAAAACTTGCATTATTTCTACATAAGCAAAATTTATAGGCAGCTTTCCCTAAAAACATGCATGTTTCAGCTCTTCCTTCTCATTAAGTCGAACAACGGTTAGATAATAGAGCTGAAAACGATTTTTGATACCAATGTATTTATCACGTTTTCCAGCACATCAAGCTGTCAGACTAACAATTAGTTTCATATCAAATTAAACCTGATAGGCAATCCCTCGGTGAAAGAACACATGTTAATTTAACTAAAACACATATCTCTTCTCTTTCAAAATACCTCTTCCATCACGCGCACAGCTTTTGCGATACGCTTCCTGCTAGGTGGTAACTGTTTTCCTGTCATTCCACAAATTCTTACTGCACACACAGTGCCTCTAACTTACCCTCAGGTAAGTACCAAAACAAAGGTTTTCTCTGCTCCCTAAAGAAGCAGATATGAAATCCAGAGTTAGGTGTCGCCCTTATTCACTAGTGATGCTGCTAATAATGTATAGAAGCTAGATAACTTCTCCTGTATTAGGCTGTTAACTAAAGATGGCAATTCCCTTTTGAGGAACTGACATTCAATAAGCAAAATATCCTCTACACTTCATTGCTTTTCCTCAGACAGATTCTTCATCTATCTTACCCTTTTGCAACTGAGGTCTACAAAGTGCCTCCAGGGGTCAGGAACAATAGTCAAAGTCACGCAATGGGAACATTTCATGTTTAGCTTCCACAAACCAAAAGGACACTAAAGGACAGCTGTCTTCCCATATCAAATGAAAAGAAACACTCAAAGAAATGCCAGGAAAATCAGCCTTGAAGACTTGGTAGTTTTAATTCAGTATCAGCCAGTGTTCCCTTTCATTCACAGCCTCATCTTGCTTCAGAAAGAGGTGTCAGACATACAACAGCAAGCATTTTCTACCAGAATCTGTTTATAAGGAAATTTCTTCCTACTGTATCACATAGAGGCTGGTATTTTTTGACGAAGATGGTTTATACATAAATGAGACTATGAACATTGCTACTGTAAGTCTTTCTTTTTAAAACCCTCCAAAGCTCTTGTTTGCAATGACATCAAGTCTCTAGGTCAAATGTCCTTCAGTTAAATATTCTTTTTTTGCTTGGACTTTTAAAAATACGGTAATAAGCTAGTCAATGGTCTGAAATTCCTCCCTCCCAAAATAGAAAATAATTTAAGTACTACCTGTAGACATAGAACCACCAAATGGTTTGGGCTGTAAGGGTTGTTTAAAGATCATCTAGTCAAACCTCCTCTGCCACAGGCAGGGACATCTTTAAGGTTGCTTTGAGCAGTCTGCTCAAGGTCCCATCCAACACGATGTTGAGTACTTTCAACAATGGAGCATCCACTACTTCCCTGGGCAACCTGTTACAGTGCCTCACCACCCTCACAGTAAAGAATTTCTTCCTAATGTCTAATTTAAACCCACCTTCTTTCAGTTTAAACCATTGCTCCTTGTCCTAATTGGTCCTACTAAAAAGTCCGTCCCCATCTCTCTTGTAATATCCCTTTAGAAGCTGAAAGGCCACAAAGAGGTATTCTGCTCTTCTCCAGGCTTAATAACCACAACTCTCTCAGCCCTTCCTCATAGGAGAGGTGCTTCAACCCTCTCATCACTTTTGTGGCCCTCCTACACTAACTCCAACGGGTCCGTATCCTTCTCTTCTTGTTGGGAGTCCCCAGAGTTGGATGCAGTACTCCAGGTGGGATGCAGCCCAAGATACACCTCATCTTCTGGGCTACCCATGCACACGTTCATCCCCTCATCCACCAGTATCCCCAGAAATCCTTCTCTGCAGGGCTGCTCTCCATCCATTCATCACACAGCTTGTGTGATGGCAGTTGTCCCAACCTAGGCACAGGACCTTGCCCTTGGCCACGCTGCACTTCACGATGCTCACACTGGCTCCCTTCTCCAGCCTGTGAAGCCTGCCAATCAACCTCAACTCAGTCCTTCTGCTCACTGAAGCAGGAAGTGCCAAATTATTTGGCAAAGTTTTTGTTGTTTTTTTTTTTTTAACAGACATGGACCATGTCAGACAGATTTTCATAACCTCCTCACAACACCCTTGCAGCATGTTTTGTCGAGGAAACTCAAGTTCAGCAGCTGTGTTTACTGCGTGCCAGGTAATGAAGAACAAAACCATGCAGGACTTGCATTTAAAACCCAAAACTCCACAATTAATGAACTTCAGTAAGAACCAGCAGAGATCTCCACAGAGCAGTGGCACAGATGCAGAAGATTACTTCATAAATATGTTATGGAACTGTGCGCTGCATACTGCTTCTCAATGGGCCCTGACAGAGCACACAGCACCAGCTGCACTAGGGATCAAAGATCCTAAGTTTAAAGGCAGGTAAAAAGGGGAAAAGTTTTTGAAGCTGGTACCTCCACACCTCTGCTTACCCCAGGAGTGTAACAGCCATCCAACTGCCTTGCAGGGCTTCTCAATAATATCTTGTGTCATGTCACCTGGCCTGAGTTCAAGCCAGCTTGCTGTCTTTAAAACGTGTTTTAGTCCCTGAAGAATTTTTTCAGATATTATCCAGAGCTAGAAACAGATACCCACGGATAAAAGCTCAAGTGGCCTCTAGGGAAAAAAACCCAATTGCCTGTCATTTCTCTTGGATGATCAGAGACAGGTGGGAGCACAATTCAACACTTTTCACAACAAATTTTTTTTTCAGAGATTGCTTACAGAAGTAAACATGTATGCTATTTTTTTTTTTTACATGACAAGATCATAAATTTATAGTTTGTAGTTTCTAACACACAACTGGGCTCATAAAGATAGAATCATTCATCTCTACAGAAATGTGAGAAAAGAAGTAGTTCAACTTTGTCCTTTCATAAGGTTCTTAATTCTTTTCTCCTCTAGGAGGTATTTCAAATTGGAGTTAGAGGGTTAGCAGTACAGTATGCAAACCCAAAAGCAGTACAAGCTGGTTCCTGGCTAAGCTGAAAAGTAAGCACAGGGCTCAAACACTCTGTCGATAACCTCAGGCAACAGATTATTCCTCCCAGCTGGTGGAAGTGGGGGAAGGAGGTAATTTCTCACTCTGGCTGCAGCCTAAACTTCAGTAATTTTAACTGTAAACCAGCACAAAACCCAGTTAGCTCACAGCCAGGGCTTGCAACAGCAGCAGAGCTCCCACTGCAGAGAAGATATTTTTAACTGTTTCACCAGCTGTCAGACCTCACTGACAGTATTCTGTCCCTACCTCCTCCTTTCTGTCTCTTCCTACCACCATGCCAGAGACAGGAATCTACTCAAGATGCTAAGGTACCACCATGAATATTTCAGACAGTAACAAGACCCAACAGCCGCTTGGAAGTGTTTCAATCTGCAACGCAAAGCAGGGACGACAGTGCCACTGAAAGAATTTTCATCTATTTTTCATGTTATTGTAGTATTTGATCATAAAACCCCTCCCTATCCATAACTCTTGGATGGGTTAAGACTGGGGGAGATTAGCAAAACCAAAATAATGGAGATTCTTGCTTACCATGAACCTTACAGGAAAGAGCTCCAAACTAGGGCAGCCCAAGAATGGAAGTGAACAGGAAGGATGGGTCCCTCCTGAGGTCAGACCTATTTTCCAGCTTCAAACTGGGATTACACCAGGTGCTTGTGATCTTGTCCCCAAAACACAATGCCATCCACAGCTCAAGCACCAATGCTACTCATCAGCCTAGCTGACACCTGCTCAGTTAAATGCCCTACCAGTGGCGAGGAATTCTAGAAGAGCATCGAACTCTACAAAAAAAAGGTCTGGATTACAAAGGCCCCTGGGAAATTAATAGAAAATAGTTTATTGAGGACTATTAAATACAAGGATACAAGAGGCTGCACGCTTTCAGAAGACTTTCCTCAGGAAATTCTGCTGTTGCTCTAGCTTAGAGATTTACTTTCTAAGACTGCTGAAGAAGTGTCTCTAGTCCCAGCTACTGCGTGGGCACGTGACAGACATCACTTCTGATCATTTTAGGATTGTCTGTAATTACCAGCTGATGGGTGCTACCATCAGTCAATATTTATGCTGCCAATAGTATTTCCACCAAATGTGAACTCTTCCAGGACATTGCATCCAAAAGAACATCTCTTCCAAATTATTTCAAGATGCCTAGCAGCAGATGGACCACAGACTTGGATCCTAAATGAAAAGTATCACACCAGGGCTGCAAGGGGCAGGTGGGTAAAGAAAACTCATTACTGAGTATGAAAAGTCATGAACACCAAGTACTACACACTGAATTAAAACAACTCTACTCTGCATAGAGATTTTCCAGGCTTCTTTCCATCTAGCAATACTTCATCTCTTCCAATAGTTTACTTTAGGGAAGTGAAAGTAAGCGATGGATGTACAGAACCAAATTAAACTTTTACATCAAAACCATCCATGTCTTGACATTCATTCAAAGATCGACTGATCTCACTAAAATTCATTTGCAGAGACTGTGCTAGTTAGACTAACGTGGTACTTAAAGTTTTCATCTATATTTACCATTTACCATTTTCATCTGGAAAAACACAGACACTTCTCCACAAAATCTCTGCCAGGCTTGTGGTAAAATTATTTTTTTTCAGAGAACTCTTACATTTCCTTCCTTTTCCATATTTTGAAAGCTAAAACATGACTTTTAGGTGGGATTTTTCCCCCTCTTTTAGTCAAACTGATTTTGGCAGACCATGAATCACCAACTAACACTGCAAGTCTTACCTTCGTTCATCTTAAGAAAGAGAAAATCAAACTGAAAAATGTATAAATTGAGGCTCTTCTCTCTTTGCTTTTCATTCTTTTCTTGTAGTTGCTATAAAAGCTCAGTACTTATTTACATCTATGACTATAGTCTGAAGAAACCAGAAAAGAATTACTCATATTGAAATTATGACACATATTAAAGAAAATGGATACAAACCTAAGGAAAGCCTAGGAGAATTAAGTGCTAATTCATACACTGTTATGCCAAAACTGAACTCCTGGAAGCACTCCTTGGCAATCAAATCTTAAAAAATGAACCAAAACAAACAAACATACATATGTATGCCTTGAATTCACCCTGCCCTAAACTAATTCTCAGAATCTAGCCAGGAGACATTTCCTGAGGTACTGTAAACAGTATCAGCGTTACGTCTCAGCAATAAGATTTACATTTTTCTCTAGCCCCTTTCACCTAGGGAATCTTGCAAGATTAAAGGTATTAATAATATCATGTGTAGCAGTGGTGAATCCAGAGAGCAACCCTGCTTATGAGTTGTTCCCTGAATTTTCTGTAGAGCCTACAGACATGCTACAGACAACACAGGATCCTCATCTAAGGCTATGGAGGCAGCCTGTCAACACCACTTGAGAGTCTAGCCTACTTATGCTTACAACAGCAGCAGATTATTAGAATAATTCAGAATGCAGTTTTTAAATGCCTCCCTAGAAGGTGCTTCCAATTTTTCAAGTCCCTAAAAATCCAGCACAAGTGTTGTGCAGCCTAATACAGCAGTACCACTGGACTGCCTCCATAACCAACTAATACCACCACGGTTACTGAGAAGGAATTCCCAAACACTTCTCTTACCCAGCACCACTATATAAATCTTTCATGAGATCACCATTTCTTCCCAACACATCTCTATACTGAAATAGCAACTGATCTTAATGTTAATTCAGCCTACAATTAGATGTCCTTGTATTATCCCATAGCACTAACTATATTCCATGAATTTTGTAATCCAAAACTTCTTTTTGCAGAATTTAGTGATGTGCTTCTGGAGTTTCTCACCATTGGTGGGCATTTAACTAAGCAAAACAGTTCTATACCATCAGTAGACTGAATATTTCACTGTTTCCTTCCATATCAAGGTCACTGACAACAGTCAACTCTTTTACTGCTGCATGTATCAAGTAACATGTCTACCATTTCCATAAACATAGCTTTTATTTACTCATTCAAATCCTAATGTGGATTATTTGCCCACAAACTTGGTCCAGCACTGCCTTCTCTACTGAAAGGTGAGACATGCTATCAGATCTCATGGCTGTAAACACTCACTGAAATTATGGCAGACTAAACATCAACTGTGAGGATTCAGTAACTCCAATGTTAGCAAACATCACTAAAAATTCTGAAAACCCAAGATGACGTCTTTGTAAATTCTGCTGTTAGGTTCTTTGCACAGACACTTTGTCCCATTTGATAATCTTCTTTTTCACCACATTTTGTAGTAACATAATTAAGTTCAAATAAAAATGAATGCCACTTATCTCACAGACGCTATTTATTTACCATGGTTTCTCTCAAGTATGTACATAAAAATAGCTTAGGAAAGGAAATATAAAAACAAGCAAATACAGATTTCATTTTTTTCAGCAATATGAATATTGAGTTAGGTTCAGCAGATGAATCTATTACTTAATTCCTTTGTTTGCATATTTTTGCATGCCACTTAGTGAGTGTAACAGTGTTAGGAAATCTTAGCTGAAGATTTTCTAGAGGGTGAATGAGTGGTTTTTAAAGGTAAAGTTACTGCAAATTACCCCAAAACAGAGGTTATATTTGTTGGCTAAATAGTTTATATGACTGGTATTAAAATCTGAATGAATGATCAAGTGAAGAAAAAAACTTTCAGTCTATTTGGTATGCACAGAATTCAAAAAAATGCAAACAAGGCTGCTCAAAAAATAAACTGAGTTACCATAGGATATGGTAGAAGACACTCTCGAGAATCAGAAACTGAAAACATAGCAGAGGAATAAAGCCAATATAATGAGGGAGGTTAACAGTGGCATCCTGCAAGAAACTTGAAAAGAGGTCTAAACAGATGACAATATATGCTAATGTTAGTGAATTATTCAGGATAAAAAAAACCCTGAATGTAAACAGCTACAAGGGATCTCAGAGGAATGATGGAACAATAAAGGGAAAGAGAAAAGATGGCACCATGATAAATGCAAAATATACACACTGGGAAAAACAATCCTAACTGTACCTACATAATGATGGGCTCTACCACTGTTATTAAACTCAAAAACAAACGTTGGAATGACTGGGAAAAGATTTTTGAAATAAGCATCTTAATACTTAAAATGCAGTTAAAAAGACAACTGGAACACAGAAACAATTAAGAGAAGGAAAAGAAGCAGAAAAATGGAACTACGCCAGTGCATAAGTCTGGGGCATGCTTTTACCCTCCACACTGCAATTCTAGATATGCCACCATAAAAACAAACAAAAATGTAAAACAGAACTCGAGGAAAAATATACAGTAGAGAGGAGAAGGTAAAACAAATACAGTTATTCACTATTTCTTAGTACATAAGACTTGGAGGGCACACACTACTTAGACTGTGATGCTACCTTCACAGGAAGGTGATTATCAAGCTGAGAAATGTACATATGGCCAAAAAAGGAATTGAAAAATAGGAACTAGGTCAAATGGCAATAATTTGATTAGCAAATTTCTAAGCAGTAGTTTTATGCTGAGGGAGTTCATCAGGCTCATTCTATATGGGCCCTCCTTGTACACTGCACCGGAGGACCATCTGCTGGGGAGTGCTGCACAGGCAGAGTTTTGTGCTGGCCCTTCAGAGTCATCTTTCAAACAGAAGAGGAAGACAGACTATAAAAAGGTTGTAACTCCCTCTTTCCTTCATTATACTACTACTTATTTATTGGTTTAGAAGACATAGCAACAGGCAAGGAGACGTATGAAATACACAGTGTCTTAAAAAGCCATTAGGTAATAAATCTACAAAAATTTTCAAAGGTGGAAAGGAAGACAAAATATGGTGCATTAACTGTGAGCAGTTATCTTCCCTTTCTTTCTCCTATGGCAGAGGAAAACAGTATTCATTACTTGTTGATTTACTCTTCCTGGTAAAAGGTATTAAAACCTGAAAGAATTATCAAAGTGAAAAAAAAAAAAAGTCTTCTTGCCTACTTGATATGCACAGATTTCCAAAAATGCCAGTAAGACCTCTCATTGAACTGAGTTAACATGGAATAAAGCAGAAGACACTCTTGAGGATGAGAAACTGGAATAGTCAAATACAGAAATGACATGACTGGCTTTAAAACATTATGTGACTATTACGTATCTATTCCTAATAGAACTCCGTAGCTCCTAAACAGCATATTTATTTATTTCTCAGTCTGACACAGAAAATTTTAATTAAAAAGCTAAGTCCTGATCATCAGACCAACTAAACTGTAGCTCTGTATTGGAGAATAAGAGGTACACAGAGGTCTCTCAATATTAGAACTCTTCTCAGAGGAAAAAAAAAAAAAGAAAAAAAAGGTGATTTTAGGAAAATACAATAGGATGAGAAGAAGAACAAACAAAAGAAGAACTTGAACTAGGAAAAAAAAGTGTCAAAGGGAGACCTTCCGAAAAACAGCAGAAGAAATAAATAATACATTATCAGCAGGAATGCATGTTTTCTGTAATTGTGATTGCTTACAAGATATGAAGGAAAATTGTAGTATTAAACGTCAAAGCTATATAGGTCATCCAAACCATCCCGATACAGGGAAGGAACCAAAACAACCAGTGTTATCAACCAGAAGGCCTATGCTTGAAGAAAACAGCAGAACACAAAGCTCCACTCCTCAGAAGCCTTTTTTGTTCTGGCATTTTTTTCCCTATTGTAAACTGGAACAAGAATAAAATCTTTCAAACACACCAGCAGAAAGAGAATTGTAATCTCTGTAAACAGGAAATTAATTCTACGGCAGTTTTCAAAGCAATAAATAAGAATGCTAAATTTCATTTAGTCAAAAGCCTTCTAAATAGCCTTATGTGGAAGAATTTGTGGTAATGCTATTAGTGTCACTGTTGATATAAAACAGCATACACATGGCTAAATACACTTTTCCTCTAGAATCACAAGTAAGCATGACACCAGAAATACAGGAAGAATCACAGAGGTGAAAAATACAAAGTTCACTACGAATTCGTTCCATCAACTCCCATACAGAAGCAACATTTTAACAAACAAGCCAAATGGGGTTGTGCATTAACTGGTTGGTTAATTCATTAGTGCTACACAAAGTCAAAAATCTACTGCATTAAATGCAAAAAAGTTACTTATTAGCAACAATAACATTGCACATTACCACATGTTAATATGTTGCACACAAAAATAAGAGTTAAACAACAAAAAAAATCTAACAGTAGCAGATTTCATAAGTAGAGTAATGCAAAGTACTCTTGATCATCCTAACAACCACTAAATAGTAAACAGTTTACCAATGGATGTTCTAAACACTCATATGAGGTTGCAGTCTCAAGGAGAGTGACCATCAGCACTGGAAGGCAGTCAAGCTTATTAGCAACATTCAAGGTGTACAAGGATGCACAACAGTGAGTAATGAGACTTTGCTTACTGAACTATTTTAAAGATTTTTCGGTATTTCCAAATACTCTCAAAAGAGACTCTTCAACTTAAGCAGTTCTAGAAGAAAAACAGCCTAGCTCTTCCACTGTAACACTCAGAGCTCTGCATTTATTTATTTATTTAAAGTAAAAAAGGCTTTAGAATAGGCTTTGGAAAGCAATGACAAACACTCAGCACTGCAAAGTACCTGATCTCAAGGACTGTCTGAGTCTGTACTGCAGTGTGAGGTGCTAGATGAAGCATGCCATAATTGAAAGCTAGCCTAGTATTTAATCATACCTCTAAGAACCTGAAAAAAAAAGAAGAAAAAAGTTCAATTTCAAGATTATTAAGGAGAAGAACTAACCACTTCAGTTGTACCCTGCAGCAACAAAGCCAGCTCCCCTTTGAACACCGTACCAGCCCCAGGCTCACTGCATTACATATATTCCAAGGAATGAGTCCCAGAGAAACTGAAATTCACCAGAACTAGGATTTGTGTGAATGTTGCTGAAGTATTTTTTACTAATTGCCATTTATTTAACATGATGTCTGTGACAAAGAGGCTGTCATTGAAATGCTACACTAATATCAGAAGGCAGCAAGCCTCCTGCAGTGAACACTCCCCCAACAAGCAATGTGCTGCAGTCAACAGGTCTACGAGCTGCTACAGCAGACTAAACAAAACCTCTAATGATGACAATATAACAAATGGTTTCAGTGTTGTTCTTATCTCTCTCTCATGTATCTCTTGCTTCTAGTACCAGTGTCCTGGGAGCAGCTGAGTGAAATAAAATCCCTCCTGTTTGACCCAGTAACAGTTAACAATTGCTAATTCAAAGTTTATTTTAATATTAAACTGCTTCAAAGTTTGGTGCCTGATGCAGCTGAGGCAGAAGAAACTTAAGCGAGAGGAAGGTGCTACTTGAAGAAGTAGATCCCCCTCCTTGGCACACACACAGTGCCAATCGCACACACCTCCTACTCATTTTCAGCTCATGATGACTTCACTTCAAACATAGGTTTTTGATGCTAAATAAATGAGCAGCATCTGGTCCTCTGCAAGTTTTTCTAGTAGAAATTCATACCTTTAGCTTTAGAAATACTCAATGTTGCTGAACACTTAAATAATAGAGATTTGGGTTTAGTTGGCATAGTGATATGGATTTGACTATACTTTTGGGTTTGAAAATTTTAGTGCTTTATAATGCCTGTGCAGTATGTTTCAACACTGTCTGTGCCTTCAGACTGGCATAGCCACCTTTACCCCGAGCATTCCAATACTTCAGAAAGATATCAAGAGAAAAGAACTAAGAAAAATACCACACAACCTGTTAGTTTAAGATCATTTATTTTTCTGTAGCGACGTGGAATGCTGTGCTAACTAAGCTGTGCCTCTGTAAAGATACTACTTCCTATCAATTTTCCTCTCCTATATGACTAAGCTTTTCTCACCTTCCTCATCACGCAGCATACAAATTAAAGACTTTCATTCTTCTAAAATCTTTTTTCTTACACCACCTTGGCTGACAATTCAACTCAGTTTTCCAGCTGATTTCGTAAGACAGCATATGTTTTTTTGGGACTGAACCTGGCTCTCGCTGAGCTGGATGGTGTTATCTCCTATTCACTTTGAGGGGGAGAAATATCAGATCTTTTTTAGTTCTTTCACACATGCACACAGTACTTCAGGAGTATGAAAAGAGCTATCCATATAATGTCATAACTGGCACTTACACTGATGGATTTATCAACTTACTGCTTCAATCATCAAGAAGTATTGGAAGCATGAAACAGTCTTTCGTAACACTCTCATCTTCTTCCTGTATGAGAATGCTTCATTCATAATCTTGCCTAGCTTTTTCTCCATTCCCTACATTCACAGATATTTTCAGTTCTTAAATGGAGATATTCACAGCCTATTTTCTTGCTTTACATTAGTTCAGCATTTAAAAATCAGTATTACACATCCTATTATCTGTATATACAGTTAAGTCTGTTAATTTGATAGAGTTCAACAGAGGTCACAGCAATTATTTTGCTACTTCTCCAGGTAACTGGTCATCTGCAGAAGGTATTATACTGAAAACCACATAAACACAGCTAATATTGTTTTCAGGTTTTATTAGTAAACAAATTATTCATGTATAAACTTTAGCAGACTTGAGCATCTGCTAATCATAAAAATTCTACGGAAAAGGTTGAGACACAAAGACAAATCACAAAGTAAGAAAATGCATTGAAGGCAATGGCACTTAGGTAAAAGAGAAGAGTATAACACTACTTAGCAATTATTCCCTTACCTGTGAAGTGACTTTAAGTCCAAAATAATAAAGATAAGAAGGATGCAGGGGGGGAAAAAAAAGCAAGCACTAAGAACAGAATCTTTTTTGGAAATAAAGATGTTTCGGAGAAGGTAGGAAGCTATTTCCTTTACCATGCTATGTTCAGTATTCTGCTTAATAACACTACAGAATTATAGTTGCAATTTCTTTCCGGGCTTTTTCCGGTAGAACTTTCTTTCAACCTTTGGAATATTTAGCCAAGTAAAGAAAAAGTCAAGTCACACAAAACTTTGGTATGACCATGGGATAACGCCCATTGTTTGCTGCAATTTGCATCTCTCCAAGAAACCACAGGCATGGTTTTCACAGCCAGGTTGCTTTTCCATTGCATTTCTCCCAGATGTTTTTAAGGCAAGTTGCCTCCAAAGCTCCACACCAGAGTAACAAGATCTCAAAGGCCAAAGATGGGAATAAAAACCTCTGAGAAATATCCATTACATCCATATTTAATCAAATTTCTGTTTTTCATTGGTCAAGTGTAAAATGACAATACAGTCTGTGAACATAACCTCTGTGTAAAGCCACATCAGCTCACAAACTTAAGACAATCAGGCCCCAAAAAGAAGCAGAGAAAAGAGGTGGTTAGCAGTGAGGTGGAAGAAATTTGAATTCTGTAAAAGAAGAGGATGACGGATGCTTTTACGTAGTACCAGCTCACTCCTTCAGAGCTGCCTCCACTGACATAATAGCCCAAAGAACCTTTGAAGCAAAAAGTCAGTCCTCTACCCAAAGTTGCACATTTCCTCTCCAGAAACTTAAGCATAACATGTAGCAGTCTATCTGTCCTGACCTGTCTCTTCCTTTTAATCTTAAATATACACTACATTGAATCAATGCCTCTTTATATTTCCAGTATTTTGAGTTTACAGATGCATGAACGTAGGCAACTAAGCATTGTTCACCTCCCATATGAACTGCATGGGAGAAACACTAATACGTTATATACTCCTAGTGTTTACAGAAGTACAGTGCTACCTGTTCACATTCACATGGGTTTGGTTTCCATGTTTAACAAGCTGCAAAGGTTTTTTGTGGGTTTTTTGTGGGGTGGGTTTTGGATTTTGTATTTTTTTACATGGAACTCTCAAGATTTCCCTCTGTACAACAGACAACATCCAAATTACCTGGACTGAAGCATCGTTATCCATGATGGAAACTACCTCCTAAAGGACTTGTGCAAACATTGGACGTCATTTGCCAGATCTCAGCTCTGCTGAGAATTCCCAAGTTAAAGGGTAAGAACTTTGACCCTACAGTTTCCACCCCAGCTAAAACAACAGGGTGAAATACAAGGAGTAGAAACGGTTTCAAGCACTTACGTATTCAGGATGTAAACAAATATACAAACTTTCCCTTAATGATATAATCTACTTTATATTTTTAAAATTCTCTCGGAAGTTTGGTCAACAACAGTCATTACAAGCCACAAATTTAACATATTTTCATAACAGCAGAATCTTCAGTGGCAAATGAAAAATGGAAATAATGCCTGTGGCTTATTTCTTGTCAGTTGCAACAGAGCAAAGTGAGGGAAAGGAAAAAGAAATTTACTCTTAAATGAAAGTATATACCCACGGCCAAATTTTTGAGATTTCCATTGCACTTCAAAAAGAAAAATAACAGGTTCAGCTTAACTAGAATATTAAGACTTAACAAGCAACATAGAGTTACCTGAAGGGTAACAGGGGCCTTTGACAACTCCTCTCTCACCATGTAACTAAGTACTGAGAGCTGCTCTTTGACATATAAACACCATATGCTTCATTAGCATGATTTTGCTCTTGAGTCACCACATTCTAAATCATTCTCTTTTTTTTTTCTTTCACCCAACGAATATAACCAAGACAAATATCCACATCCCAAAAGTCAGACATAATGCTGGGTTCACAATCTCCAGGTAGGTTTAAGATACAAAACACATACAATTTACATACGTAAATTGAAAAACTACTCTAGTGCATTTATATTGGGTAATTAAAACATTGTAATTACCCACTTTCAAAAATATAACAAAAGAGAAGGAAAGAGTCTTTAAGACATTAAAGCCTTTGCAGCTTACCCTGTTTGTTAAAAACAAGCCAGGTATTTGCTTTAAATTTTTTTTTAAATCCAGATCCTGAGAGATAATTACAGTTTCTTCTCCTTGAGATCCCAGAGTGACAATTAATGAATCTCTTGTGCAAAACTGAACAAGCAGCTCTCTCTTCAAATTATCTGTCTTTCAGGAGTATTTATTATGCCCAGAGTCAGCTGCTGGCACAGGAATGCACATGATACTGCAAATCTCAGTTAAACATGCATTAATGGGCTTTTAATAAAGTCTAAAAGGACTATGAGTAACCTGTTTATTCCAAATAATTTCTATGACAACACACAGTCCTGAAAAATGGTTCTGATTCATAACCATACTTCTATTTATATGTTTCACTTTCCTCTACCATCACAAAAAAAGCCTTCTGGCAGCCATCAGTATGACTGTCAATCAATAAAAACTGCAACCATATAAAAAACCCCAAATCAATCTAAGTGTTAAGAAATTACAAAAACCTAAGAAAATCAGTAATTCATCAGTCCAGAAGTTCATCCAGCTAGCATCCTATCTCTAACCAGGCTGATTAAAATCACTCATCTTGAAGAAAATGTGAGCCAAGGATCCCACCTCACAGTCTAGTTTACCACCGACACCTTGACCACAAGGGTGCCACTGGCTTGGGAGGCCACACATGTCTTTAGTTCACCTAAACCAAACTGTGCAACTCCTCCCTTCTTTCACTGAGTATTCTCCACCGTATAATCATATCCAGAGATTGCTCTTTGAGTACAACTATACTTATACCAGACACATAAAATTATTTCTGCTACAACCTAAGGCTGAGAACTGCCTTGCAGGAAATGTTTAAATTTGTATTAAATGGTCTTACCACATATTGTTTTAAGGGATCACAAATCACCATCATGACAAGTCTCCCTACGATTTCATGAAATGGGAGGTTGTCATAACAATTTTATTTTAGGAAACAGAATTGAGTAAAATACTCTGCAGAGTAAGTTACAGCAACTGGACTGCAAGTTGCTAAACAACTGAGAAAAAGAAATGTCAAAGAAGACATACCTAGTGAATGTTTAAGTCACCTTTATCACAGCACAGTCAGCTCCATCAGGAGTGTTTACCTGTGTCAGTTTTGTTTACATTAAGACTGGAAACATTAACCCCAGACTCTTCCTGCAAGCATGCTGCAAAAACGATGCCAGCTGTCTCCAAAGCCACAAATACTTCTATTTCAGAAGGCTGGAAGCTTTCTTGCTGAGCAACTGCTCAGATTTGTGCCATCATGGGGAGGACATATGCTCTCAGAGTTTCCAGAGAACTCTGTGAGAGATCAAATTCTTCTGTTTCCATTTACTGCCAGTTCCACTTATCTGTCTTCAACTAAGCCAACAATGAGATTAAAATGACTCAGTCATCTCAACCTCCCTCTTCACACACAAATTACTCTTCTCTGGTTTTATTATTTTCTCTTACATCATTGTCAGCTGCCCACATCACCTGATAGAGATTTCCTGAAAGGCTGTTTGCTTCCTTTGACTTTGAGTGCAATGGGGAGCAGAGATTGCATCATATCAACGATACTATCTTAAAATGTCAAAGACTAAAAACATGAGAGTAGAAAGATAGAAACACAGATGTTTCCACATCTGCTTAGCAAAGGGATATCAAATACCAGCTGACAAAGCCCCAAAAGTACATATATATTGGTGCTGGAGAAAGCAGAACAGAATGCTCACTTCTCCCCTCCCAACAAACCTGTCTCCATCTCCCAGATAAACCACCCCACATACACATCAGAAATCCAAGGGTTTTCAAAAAACACCATGAATCACCTGAAGCAGACACAAACTCTGGGGGACTGCACCTTCCAGCACAAAAGCCGCTGACGTGCTGCAAATCTAATTTATTTTGACTAGCTTATATTGTCTATGGCTGAATACCTTCTTGCTCACATCTATAGCTTGTACTGCCACCAGAGCTGTGTAGGTATTCCCACAGGAGCCTACAACAGGCACACTAAACCCCTTTCTCTTACATACACAAAAGGTTCTCAGTTCTACAAGGAAAACAACTTCTCTTGACTTGTAAACAAACTTAGTTTTGTATTTTAATTCATGTTAGTTCCCATCCTGCTGCTTTCTTTCTGAAGAGGATTAAAGAAATAAAATAGTTCAGCCCAATGCTTTCTGTATTAATACACAGACTCTGAATAACTGTATGCAAAAGTGCCTAACACAAACCAACAATGTATCCTCTACATGAAAACCAAAGCAAAGGGAACACTAAGTGTGTATTTTGACAATCCACTGATCAGGTGGACGAGTGGATGAATTTTATGAGGTGCAACAGCTAACTATTCACTAGTTAATATGGTAGTTCTAGAGGTCATTACACTTTCTCTTTTGCCTTAAAAGCTCACAATAATATACCGTTCATTTTTTGTTAGCATCTACAGATCAGGAGCATGTCTCTCCCAATCATTTTGTTGCCCAAGCTTTGTTTCACATTGTGGATTGGTCTCAGGGGACCTCACCTGGACTCCCTGCAGATGATGCTGAACTGGAACATACAGTCCAAGGAGACACCTAACACTTGCCAGCTAGGATTGGTCCTTCAGTCCAGATGACCAAACTAAGTAATCTCCTAAATACACACAGTGTGAACATGAAGTCCACAGCAGACACAACCACAAATATCAAGGTTAAAATTTAACTTTTCCCTGAACTATTTGAGTGAGAGGGGGAAAACATAATCTTGTTTGAAGAAGGGAATAAAGCAGGTGCTATGTTGTAACAGAGGCTCAGGTCTGTGAACAGGCACAAGAAGTCTTCTTATTTGGATCCTAACGAGACTCCCTCATCATGAAGCTGGCGTGCCAAGGACAGATAAGAATAAGAAGTATGTAACACTGCGCTGGGTCTGACTGAGGTGGTAAATTCTCCCCATAGCAGCCCTCACACTGCTGTGCTTTGCACTAGTAGCGAGAAAGGTGCTTATAACATACCAGTTTTGGCTACTGCTGAGCAGCACTTCCCCAGAACCTATGCTGCTTCTCCAACATTATCCTCTCATATGAGGCAGTGGGTAGGCAAGATCTTGGGACAGGACACAGCCAGGACAGCTGACCCCAACTGACCAAAGGGATATTCCATACCATCTGTTCAGCAATAAAAGCCAGGAGAAAGGAGGAGGGGGGAGGGAGCATTCATTATGACAGTGTTTCTCTTCAAGAGCAATCACTACATGTACTGAAACCCTGGTTCCCAGAAAGTGATGGACATCATCTGTTGATGGGATGTAGTGAATATGTATTTTGTTTTCCTTTGTTTCCATGCATGGCCTTTGCTTTTGCTTTATTAAACTGCCTTTGACACATGTTTTTTTCATCTTACGTTCTCCCTCCTAATCCTGCTGAGTAGTGGAAAAATAGAGCAGCTTGGTGGGCACCTGGCATGCAGCCAAGGTCAACCCACCACAAATACACCTCAGATAAAAGGATGCATCCCTAAGGAAAGTTTAAATTGACCATAGGATACAATTTCTTACTTTAGACAGAACTCAACTTCAATACATAATCTTTCCACTTATGTGCCGCTGTGCAGAATTACAAGATGACCAACTTGGTTGATTAAGAAAGAACATTAATTTGAATTTTCTTGCCTTGTATATATTAATTAAAATTACTTTTCCTGTCTCATAAAGGTGTTTCCTATTCAAGCTCTGATTTAGTAAATAAACACATTTGCTTTAATTTACAGACACTTTCACAATGTTTATTTATTACCATTGTTTTACATGTAAAATAAATATAATGTAAGTCAGTCTACTTACCAAAGCACCAGAATGGCTCTCTGGTTTGTTTTTTTTAACTTGGGCATGTAGCAAGGACAAACTCATGCACTAAGTTAGTAGATAAACATTTCAGGTAAATATAGTCTTGGCTAGATGGAAAAACAGCTAGCCGAGGAAAGCAGCTCAAAACCAGGTGGCTTTTGCATGAAAAGAAATACAGTGATACAAACATTCTGTCAATTGAACCTCCCTGCTTTCATTCCTGAACAGCAGTTAGAACGGCTAAGTAACTGCTGTCTTAGTATCCTCCATCACCAACATTGATAGATTCCCACCTAAAAAAAGAGCAAATATTAATACCATTTATTTTTACTTGCCTTTTCAAAAGCACCATATTGTCAAATACCTCACAGACACAGGAGTAGGGGCCAAAGGGTAAAAGGAATCATCCAGCACACAGCAAGACCATCTCATAAATGGATTGCCAGCCTAATGCCTTTGTCCAAATGTGCTTAGCCTTTATGCCTCTGCACAGTCTGAATTCAGACATTTTAGGAAAGTTTTTACTGTAATTGTACTTTTTTCCTCAACCTTCTCTTACCTCACAAGATTATTTAAAGGAGGTTCAGCAATACAAAAATCCCCCAATTCTCTTGAAGGAGTGTCTAACGTGGTACTGCTTTATGATACAAAACCAATTGTGTATTTGGTCTGTGAGTCACAAGGAAAATAAACTGGTGATAAGGTTCAAGGTCATGGAAATTCACTACAGCACATGCACCAAATCGAAGTGCTCACCTGCTGGTTTCCCAGTCTTGGTCATCCTTATCTTTTTCTTCTTTGGCATCAGAATTGTGTGGGTGCTTCTGCACAATCCGCATCCCACCAGCTTTCACTGGAATGACAATTAAATGGATACAACAAACCTCAGTCAAATCAGCATAAGTGAAGAATGTTTTAAGGATGACCCCCTCCACTTCCCTCCTGATATTCTGCATAGTAGTTTAATAGTAATTACAGTTTGCAAAAGGAGCCCAAAGCGTTAAAATGTGACAAGCCTGAGGAATAGCTACTTCAGGACCACAACTGCCATTCTCTTTCACGTGATGCCATCTTTGCTTATCTGAGAAGCTGCAGCTCATTTTACCACCTTCTTCCAATGACATTTTAGAAAACTCAACTCCGTTTCAACTCTCCCTCTACCCCGTACTAACTTGCAGCAGTCAGAACAAACTGAGGCAACGACTTGCATAACACTAAACAAAAGGCCACAAACCAAAGACACTAACTTGCCATTTCATGTTAAAAACTACATGTATAATAAAAATATTTATACAAAGAAGTACTTCACAAATAGTATAATAAAAAGCAAAATTTAGGAGGACTGTTAACTTGCATTGAGAACGGAGCTTTTTGTTTTGTAAAACATACGAGCATTTACAGCATTTCAAATCTGGCATCATTTAGTTTTAGAAATGACGCAAACATGAAAGCACCCCTCTGAAACACAAAACAAGAAGTGAAAGCAAATCCACTTATGTTCATCACTTATCCACTCCAAAGTGCAATATAAAACAGGAACCAAGCCAGGCTTAGCACTGCAGCTATTAAGCGGAGCAACAGACAGGCTGCTCTTGATCGGCTGTTTCCATAGTGCACTTTTCTTTTTCCTCAACCATTGCTACACACACCTACAGGACAGCACAGGATGAGACAATGCGTCTCGTTAGCTAACTGGATGGGTTACACTGCCATCAGCAACCACGTAAGAAAACCACTGTAGTGGTCAGAAGTCAATAAAACCACTTAGAGACACGCTGGTTTGTGTTTCACAGTGCTGTGACACAGTAAGCCTGTGGTCAGCCTCGGCACAGATGTCACAGCCGGAGCGAGCAGGATGCCAGAGCAGCACTCGGAAGAAGCTGAGGTGCTTTCCCGCATGGACAGGGGAGGCCGTACTTCTGACAGCCCTCCCGTGTCCAGCCACAGGGGGAGCAGGGCACCTCACAAAGGTTCACTGCTAATTCCAGAAACCTAGTCACAGGTCTAATTCCCAATTCTTAACCAGGACAGCAATGGAAAAGGCCACTGCTGTGCATAAATTTTACAGCCTGGGTGTAGGAAAGCAGGAAAGAGAAAGTGACCTACTCCAGGAGAAAGTGACAGCTTTTTAGCCTTGTTTTTTAAAAATAGATTTGAAGCTTTGTGTGATATTTGAAAGATAAACTTCTGATTCAATAAAGGTCATTAACTAAAGACAGGCAACCAACAGACAAACTCAAAGAAATACCTTTTAAAACCGATCAAAACTGTGTCCTCTTATCATGCCCTAAAAAAAAACCTTCCAAACCCAAATCACTAACCATTTTGTGTTCTCTCTCCAGCATAAAACTTATACGTAAATTAGTGAGAAATGTTTCACATGGGACAAGGAAAGAAAGTTTAAAAACTACATTTCTTTGTTGCCTAAAGTGAAGCAAAAATTAAAATTCCAATTAATTTTTCTTAAGTTTTCTTAATTCTTAATTTTTCTTAGTTTGCTTTTTCAAACAAACAGTAGTTCTGTCCAGTGCTGACTTCTTTTAACATCTCAGTTAATCAAAATGACTGGTAAGCTTTATTTACATGTATTTATAAATTATTAATTTAATTATTTTCTAAATTTAACATCATTGCACAATCAGTTCTTATTACTTATTTCAACTGACTCTTTGTGCAAGATGTTGTCTCCACAGCAACATCGGCCAGGGTTAAAAACAGCACCTCTGAACAATACACATGCTTCCACACCCTTCACCACCTAACAGAAAACTAGAGAAAACAATACCTAAAGATTTAGTGCTAATTTAGGTGGTCTAAAATGTCTCTCCTCTCATCTTGCCTATCATCAGGCCACCAGCCACTTGTTTTCTCTTTATCTGTCACTGGAAAAGATACGCAGGTAACACATTCAGATTTGTCTGTATGCAGAATTAACAGGGATTAAAATGCAAACAACCAGACAACTAAAAGGCATAACAGTGACTAATGTGGCAACTTAACCTTTTTAATCTGATTTACTGAACTAATATCAGCATAGTATAGACAGCTTAAGGTACTTTGGTGCATAATTGAATTATATTTAGCAATCCAAGGTTACTGTGCAGAAGAATCTAGCCAACAGCTGCGGTAATCATGTGTATTTGTGGTACCAAAAGTCAAATAATTAGAGAGCATTCTCTGCATAGTTGATGGACATCTCTGCCACCCATGACACAGCATGCTTATACCCAATCTAGTTTCAAGACATTTAAGATGATCAATACCCTTGCAGCATAATTCACTTTCCTTTTCAAAAGGTATCAACTAAGCTACACTACCTCAAGGTGAGACAAGGAATGATTACATCCACCAAGCCAAAGAAAAACCCACTCCATTTGTGAGATTTTCTTATGAGTTATGAGGATTCATCTACTTCCTACTTGCCTAGCATTTACTACACAATTTGACAGATGCTTCTTACCATGGTGATTTTATCACTTAAAAGCCATCCTTAAAGAGCTCAGATTTCCTTATCCTGCACACAAAGGATTTAAATAACTGATAAACCACCTTCCAGAAATGCTGTCAGAAAGCAGTGTCCAGAAGTGGAAGGTGTCAATGACACTACTGGGATTAGGAAGAAAGCAGCTCCTGTGCTGAAGAGCAAGAGCAGAGCTCAGGGGCAAAGGCAAGAGTGGATAGGGAATGGCTCCCTGGAGTGGTGACAGCCAAGAGGCCAGCAGCCTCTAAAGTGTAAAATAAAGAAGGGATCATTCGCTAGCACACTCTGAGAAGACCAACATGTCTTTGTGCATCACTGCTGAATACAAGTCAAGTCTTGGATTTTTTGGATCATCTGTCATGTTTACCCCCACTCGAGGCAGACAGGACTACCTTGTCTGTCCTGTGAATGCCAGCCTGTGTCCCTCATAAGGCAATGACTACTCCTTCTGGAAACGTATTAAACAACTGTGTTAATCAATTACCACTCAAGCTGATCTGGAGTGGGGAAGCATTCTACTTTTTCTTCCCTGCCCCCAATGCTGTGCTTCTTTCCAACTTGTCCCAGTTTCTGAGACTGAATTCTGAAATAAAACCCACTGAGTTTGAGCAAGTACCAAGTACCTAGAGAAGTACCACTGGTCAGCAACGGCCCTGGCCCCAACTCGCTCAGGGTGCAGACCTGCGGAAGTCCTTCCTGGGGAAACGTTCCAGCTCAATTCAAATCACTTGCTTATGGCAGCAACTGGACAGGAACCTTTAGAAATCCAGAGTATAACAAAAGAGTTTCAGCAGCTTTCCTTTCTCCTTGAGTATGGTATTCAATATTAACACAACAATATATTTCTTATGTACTGTGCAGTAACAGATTCCATTACAATGATAAGATGTATGAAAAGGGAAACACAAAATATGCCGTTGCGCAAGATTAAGGAAGCATACATTAGTGTCCAACAAAGTAAGAACAGAAGTGCTGTTATATACCTTCATTTCACAGAAATCTTGGCTCAGAGCTGTAATTTTTAATGTATGAAAAAGCACATAACTCTTTTCACAAACTTTTCATAAAACTTCATAAATAAACTATTAACACAATCACCTTGCTTTATCTCTCCACAGTATGTACTAGAAGAATCGAACAGCTAAAAGCATAATTATGCAGACCTCTTTAGAGGGACTGCAGGAACCTACTCAGCAATGTATGATGGGTACATTTGATCTCACTGACAGACAGGTATTTAATAAAGATTAAGTTAGGGCCCTCTTAAATTTCAGAGAGGTCAAAGTCCCTTTGTGCACCCTGTTACCAACCTGTCTTGAGGTTTCTTTCCATTTCATTATCCTTCGTCTTTTCAAGTGCTTTTTTTTCCCCCTTATGTGAAAGACCAATGCAGAAAGGAACATAACAGACTGCATGCAGTCAGTAAGCAAGGGCCAACAGGGCACTTAAAAAACAATGGATTTGTCAATTTTGCTTTTAATTTGATGACCCAAATCCTTCCTAGTTTTTAAATGTCTAACTCATACTCAGCAGGGTAAGATGCATCTGTAATTACAGGTAATGCTCTTTATACAACTGTATGTAGCAAAACCTGAGCTTTTAAGCTATTTATCAAGAGATCCCCTATTCACACCTTTTCTTTGATTGGAAATTGCCTTGTTATTTCTGAACACAATTCCACCTGCATTTATTTTTTAAAGAATTTCTTACTTTCATTTTATTAAAATATGTTTGCAGACTGATCTACTGCATTATTTTAATATTCAAGGATCTAACCAGCTTGAGACAGAGGATTAAAACTGCATTTCAGTCACTAGAATAAATATAAACATCTGCTAGTCAAAACATTTCTTGTGGATTTTCCAAGTGTTAGAAGACCAAAGACCTCAGAACAATCTTTCTCCTGAAGTGACCTGAAGATAGGTAAAGCATCAGCTTTATTCTGGCCTCAAAGGCAGACTCGGCGATAACCTTCCTTCCAAAGCTCTATTCTGTGTGCATGCTTACAAAAAATA
Organism: Atrichornis clamosus; assembly: GCA_013400975.1. Lineage (NCBI taxonomy): Eukaryota > Metazoa > Chordata > Aves > Passeriformes > Menuridae > Atrichornis > Atrichornis clamosus. Next base: position 28,665 of record WBMZ01009251.1, on the reverse strand, counting down.
AGAACAAAACAGGAATGCCAATGATCATAAATGGCACATAGTTTAAGATGTTCTTTAGTTCATATGTGGGCCCATGTTTTACAAAGAAAAAAATCGCAAACTGAAATACTCTGACAGCAAAGGAAACCTATACTGTACTTCAGTCATGCTTTTACACTGTGCACTGCTAGTTTCTCATGTGGCCTAGAGAGGCTCACTTCAAGTCTTTTAAAAATTTCCACCAGTTTCAAGAGAGGTTTTGAAGCAAAGCTCTCAAACACGCAACAACATCAAAAAAATACAGCTACAAAGGAGCTTTGATTAATCAGTGGTGTAGCTGGAAGACTGAGCTAAACCAATGTAAGGTCTCAACAATCCCTCCACTCTGAACGTGACGTGTACCTGAAGACAAGCCAACTCGAGGAGCTATGGCAACAAAAGCTGTCAACACTGGGAAATGGCGCTTTGGTTTGGTTCCCTGAAGCAGCTCAACAAGAAGTCACGTAAGAGCTAATGCTCTGACAAGGGAGGCTGCAGGACTGGAATGACTGCTCAGCCAAGAGACTGACTTACCTGCACTGCTGAACTGTTCTTGCCATGAAAAGTAAAGACATTATTTCTCACTTCTATATACAGCTCCTCATTACAAAAAGCACAGAATTCAACTGGGGTTCAAGAGCTGGTAACAAATTTAGCTTTAAATCTCATCAATTGATCTGAATATGAAACTAGCCACCTTGGGAATTTAGAATTTCAGCATTTTTTACTGAAACGCTTATAAAAAGCTCACCAACTACTATGTGGGGAAACATTAGAAGACATATGAAAAGTTGCTGGTGCAGGGACCAAAGTTCCCTTTTTTAAGCAAACTTTAAGAAGTAAAACTGACAGAACTAGAAGGAACAAGACAACTTTGATGCTGCAAATAACTGAACCCCACCGGTGTACAGAGAGCAGCTGCCATCTACGGATATCAGATGAGTGTCCCACTGGAGGTGACACAGCTCCTACTCCGACTGCCCACTCGCACACAGCAGCGGGATGGAAGGCGATGGAGCTCCTTTGCTGGGCAGTTCAACAAGGAGCTTTACCTGCTTCCTACGCTGCCAGGCTCCAGAATCGCAGCCAGGAGCCCACAGCCTGCTCTGGCACTCACACCGTGACCCGCACAGGCAATATGGATGCACAGAGTACTCCTGGTTCGCAGTGTGCCTGTTCACACTCAGCGTACACCCTGCTGGAACAGCCCCGCTGGCTGCGTGGGGCCGAGACCGCTTCGTTCCCCTTCCCACCACCACCAGCCCCAGGCGGTGATTCCGGAGGCCTCCAGGGCCTTTCGAGGGCGGGATGCCGATGAAGACGACGCTGTCTGCCGGGTCGTAGCCTGGAGAAGCCAAGCTGGACACAGCCCGTGGGGGTTTGTCCATAACGAGAGAGCTCCTCGGGGAGAGGCAGGGCAGGCAGCATCGCCCCGTCACTGGACAAGGCTGCCGGCGGGCAGGGAGCGCCGAGGGCGGCCAGGGCTCAGGAGGGGATCCCAGCGCACCTCCCGCGGCCAAAGCGCCGCATCACGCCCGAGCGGCGGAGAGCGAGAAAACCCCCTGGGGCTCGCATCCCCGGGGGGCTCGAACCCAGCGGGGCTCACACCCCCCGGGCTCGCATTCCCGGCGGCGACGGGACCCGCCCGAGGCCACCCTCGCCCTCCTCAGCCCCGGGCGGCGCCCCGGCGCGCACGAAACGGGGACTTTGCGGGGAACTGTCGCCCGGCCGGGCTCCCCCGGAGGCGCTCGGTCCCATCGGCCCGCGGCTGCCCCGGCCCCCCCGTCCCGTCCCCCAGCGTGGGAAGAGAAAGAGCGGAGAGACGGGAACCGGCGGCCGTACCAGCAGGAGGGTGTCCGGCCCGCGTCTCTGCTTTCTCTTTAGGAGGCGAAGACATTTTTACTGTGGCAGAGGCCCCGCTCACGCACTGAGCACCCACACCCCGACACAGCCCAGCGAGCACGGCCGGCGCCCGCCCTGCCCGCCGCGCCACGGCCCCGCTCCCGCCCTGTCAACGTGGCCGCCGCGGGGGCGGGGCCGCGCCGGGAGCCGGGCCCTGCCCCGGCCGGGGCGGGCGGGGACGTAGCTCCTGCAACAGGCGGCCCTCGTATGCCAGCGGGTAACATATGTGGTTTTACACAGCGGTCCGCCCTTTTATTTTATTTGCTGAGAGAAAATGGCACAGGCAGGTAGCGACGTGATTTTGAACCGTCTGCGTGTGCACCTCAAATAATAGTTGTCATTAGTGACTAATTGGCAGTTCGCACCTTGCACTTTGTTGTGTTCTGCCAAACCGCGTATGTGTGAAGTGGCATAAAGAGAACTCCGCTGGCTTTGGGGGTAATTTTCTTCACAGAGGCTGGTATGGGCCGGGGTTTGGATTTGTGCTGGAGACAGGGTTGATTACTCAGGGATGTTTTAGCTGTTGCTCAGTAGTGTTTACACAGAGCCAAGGCGTTTTCTGCTCCTCACGCCCCCCCACCAGCGAGGAGAATCGCGGGACACAGGGAGTTTGGGAGGGGTCACTGTGGGACAGCTGACCCCGACTGGCCGAAAGGACCATGTCATGAGGCATCATGCTTGGCATATAAAGCTGGGAAAAGAAGAAGGAAGGGGGTAAATGTTCCAGAGTGATGACATTTGCCTTCCCAAGTCACGGTTACGCGTGATGAAGCCCTGCTTTCCTGGGCATGGCTGAACACCTGCCTGTCGGTGAATGAATTTTTTGTTTTGCTTTGCTTTGCTTCCGTGCACGGCTTTTGCTTTCCCTATTCCACAAGTTTTCTCACTTTTTCGATTCACTCTCTCATCCCGTCACGGAAGGGTGAGTGTGCAGCTGTGTGGTGCTTAGTTGCCATCTGAGGCTAAAACCTCAGTAAGTACCCACCTTGCCTCTGCTTCAGATCTCATTACCTTTCTGTTTGAGATCACAGTGCTGATTCACATCATTTTAAGACATTTTTCAAACACTTGAGTTACACTTTCCAAGGCATGTGGAAAGGCATAGAGCATGATATCTAAATTAATTGTATTAGTAGCAAAGTGTAAACCATATGGGCCATTCTGGTTTTCTTTTATAGTTTGAAATAAGAAAGCAAGTTCCCCAGAAGATGAATGTATGGAAGTTTGAAAGTTGACCCTCCTCTCCCCCAAAGTGGTGTAGAAATATTTCATCACATGTTTATTATAGGGAAATTAATGTAATAATATTTTAGTTATTTGTTACCACTCTTCATTACAAGTGTATTACTATTGCCAAAATATGTGTGGCATGTAAATCTATATTTTGGGGGGTTTTTTTGCAGAGTCCAAAATATAATCACATCATGGTATCCTTAAAAGCCTGAATGAACAAATTTGTAAAAATATTGTAACTAAGTTCTCACATTTTACTGCTGGGTCATTTAAATTTCTTACACATGCAGCACTTTAGAGTTTCAGATTATATTTTCAGCTCTGTCACCTTCTGTGTAGCCTAACACAAATTACTCCAATTCTCTTTCTAGTCTCTGTCAAAGTCTATCGAGATTATAATTTTTTTTTCTGGGGTAGAATTATCTCCTAATTGGAGATTTTAATGCCTTTTTTGTCTACTTTCCTCTGAATTTGAATTAAAATATTACATTTTCACTTTTTCTTAGCTTTCCCAGATTTATTTGCTTTGGATTTCCCTGTCCTGGTTACTGAAGTTGATAGACATTTTTGCTGTTGCAGGTTTAATCTAAACCAGCTGTTATAGAAATGAAATTAAAGAAAATGTGCTTTATGACATCAAAACCCCCACAGGTTAAGGAATTTTTTCTAAGAATCAGTAATAATTTTCTATTTCAGCACAAAGATTTAGTACATGAAGATGCACTGTGAGGAAGTATTACATCAAAGATGTGCTTTGGCTGTTCTTGCTATAGCCAGCACCATTTCTTAACGTTACGAGAATTTGCATGTTGCCATTATCACAAGTACTTGCATGAAGGCTTGCTGTGGCTTCGCAGCTAAAATACAACATCCGTCCTCAGTACGTCTCAGAGACCCTGGGCTGAAATGGGATGTTTCCTGCAAATTCTGCAGTGCATCAGGTTTGGAAGCTGAGCTCTCAAGGCAAATCATTGTGTTGCAGAAGGAGCAAGGACTGGAAGAGGGGAAGAGAGACCAAAACAGGAAAAAATGAAGAACAGGAGGACTTGGCCTGAGTGGACAAGGAGACAAGGTGAAAAGGTTGAGTAGGGGGTGGTGGAGGGGTGACCTGAGAATTGCGAAGTAAAGGTGAGTGTCATGGTGGAAGAAAAAAAATGGTTTTCCTCAAACAATGAAGTAGAAGCCAGGACTGGATGGATGAAATGAGGATGAGGAGTCCAGGGAGATGGGAGAAAGGACTGAAGGCAGGGCAGGCAGGAGCAAGCGCACAGAGGATGGGGCCTGTGGGAGGAAGATGGAAGGATCATCTTTGCTTTCTGTGGTCTGGAGCTTCTCAAACTGGCCTCTCCATACTTGTCAGTGCACGTAATTACTCCTTTCCTCAAGTGACAGGGGCCTGTGCAAATGCTACGTTTCTATGCTTGCAGAAGAATTGTATAGGTGTCAGTATGGTACCATAGGATAGAATTTCATTTTCAGATACTGTTTTTAAAATGCTGCAAGAAAAGCAAAAAGGAGACAAAAATCCCAAATTAAAAAATAACTAAAAAAAGAAATAAATAGAGATTTGTAAAGTCAAGCACCTAAATGAGGAGACACCATAAAGTTTGTAAGTGAGACTCCAATTCTGTGAAACAGAGTGATGGTTTCTCTGGCAGATGTAAGGTAACATGCATTTTTCCAGCCAGTGATGGTGCCGTACTATTGGTAGCAATCATAGAAGCAGAGAATTGTTAAGGTTGGAAAAGACCTTTAAGATCATTAAGTCCAACCATCAACCTAGCACCACCCATGGAAGTGTTAAAGAATGTGTGGATATGGCACTTGAGGACATGGTTTAACGGTGAACATAGTTTGCCCTGGGCCATCTGTTCCAATCCTTTACAACCCTTTCCATGAGGACATTTTTCTTGATATACAGTCTCCCTTGAACAATTTGAGGCCATTTCCTCTTCTTGTGTTATTTGTTACCTGGAAGAAGAGATTGACTCCCACCTGGCTACAGCCTCCTTTCAGGTAGTTGTAGGGAGCAATCCCTGAGCCTCCTTTTCTCCAGTCCTTCTTGATTATGCCAATGTACAAGAAATACAGAGGCATTCTTAAGGACAGGCAGTAAAATGCCAGGATTTTTCAGTCACTTAGTCATTTCCAACAGGCCCGTTGTTTGTACCAACACGCACAAATAGGAGCAACAGTGGGAAACTTCAGTGGAAAACAAGCAGAGTTTTTGCAAAAAGTTGTCTGTGGAGTCACTTCCTGTGCCAATTCAGCCACGCCTGGTGCTGACACACTTTTCCCGGAGATTGCAGCAAAGGCAAGTCCCTACTGGAAAACAAGTGAATGGCGGCATCACAGGACAGGGCACTGAAAAGTAGCAGCATGCTGAGGGAGGAGTAAATGAATCAGGATGTTTGGAATATTTCATGTTTTAACTTGTTTTGAAGACTGCTGGATGTTTTAGAATATGAGTAATTTTGTGGAGGATTCTACCACATACCTCTTCAGTTCATGGGTAAGAGCTGGTAATAGACATTTCGAGTCTCTGTGACATTATCCAGCACAACCAAGAAAGAGTTATCTCCAGCTACTACTAATTTTTACTAAAATAGCATGTAGAAAGAAGCTACATCTTTTGTGGTGATGGTGCAGGCAAAAACCCAGCTCCCACATTAAAAAAGCCAACCAAAAATAAGGAAAAAGCCCTTTGCAAATCCTAAAGGCTAAGTAAAAAAAACAATCTAAACAGACTAAAAGCATGCATATAAAACCTATTTTCAGTGACAGTTGGGCCTTCACAGCACTTTTGACAGTAATAGTAGGTTCTTATTTTTGTGCTTTATAGCCCAAAGTATGTTCAGTAAGCGGTCTTTTTTTTTTAAATAAACACTCTGTTGAACTATGATTAGGACATCATTTATGTCAATTATGAAAATACTCACCAGTACTAAACAGATGGCTGTAGTTTTGGTGCTTTCACTCAAGGCCTGCAGCAAAGTTTTGTGTTCTTTCTGAAAATACTGACACACATAGAAAAGCAATTTCTGGGTTCAAGTCAATGGGAAATTACAATAGTGCAACCTATGGTCACTCAGCATTTAAAAGGCAGCTAAATAGTTTGCCACACGACTTCTGCTGTCACTTCCAGCACATATGCACGTGCAGGCTGTAAATCCTGGGAAACATGATAAACTGCTCCATATTCAGCTGTAGGGTGGGCAAAACTCTTTTAGTGAGTCAGGTTTTGCCAAATTTATAGACAAGCATCAAGTCAATTTATAGACAAGCATCAAGAAAACTACCAACTGATTTTGATAATGCATCCAAGATAGTTTTGTCTGAGGACAGGTAGTTGTTTTGAAATCTCAGTTGGTTTATTTCAACAACATATTTTAAAACTTTGCTATTTTAAAACATTAAAAACCATGGAAACTAAATTATTTTCTCTTTTTATCTTCTTCTTTTTCTTTTTTTTCCCCCTACCTGTTAATAAAAATATCAGTTCTCCACATAGTTCTAGTCTTTTGTGACATTTTTAGGGTGCCATGATAATTTCTGAGAAATGACAAAACAAACCAAAGGGTTTACTTAGGAATTTGATCCTTCACTTTGACTTTTTGAGTTTGCAGATTTTTATTTGTGTATGTTGCTACCCATTACTTAAAAGAATGGGCTTAGTCTGATACAGTCACCAGATGGGAATATTCCTCAGTTTTCTACTTATGTGGAAATATGTAAAGCTTTTAGCAAAAGCCAAATAGTGTGTTTCAGTTCTCTCCACTGCTGTGCCAGATTGAGGAAAGGGTGCTCGGTTTAAGACTGTGGTTTGCTTGGAAATCTTCAGAGATGTTGTGGGCTGACACCCAAAAAGGTAATTTTCTTATGATGTGCAGACCTGGGAAAATAGTTTGTATAAGAAAACAAGCAAACGAATTTGGGGCAAGGAGTAACATGTACTTTAATAACAATTTTCTACCCTTCCCTTACTGATTGTTGTTGCATTGGCTCATTAAAAACACTTGGATTGCAGTGTTTGCTGGTTTCTCTGTATCTTGATGATCTGATTAATTCCATGTTGTTACTTTGACAAGAAACACAAATTTATTTGCTTGCTTGATTTACTAATTCAGTTTTCCAGAAAAACCTATATAATTCATTTTTTTTCTTTAGAATTAGAATAAATTCCCACTGGGGCAAACATAAATTTGTTGAGTGTTAAGAGTTACTGAATTGAATCATAATGTAATTGCAAGAATCAAATGCTCTTTTTTCTTAGTGTTTTATTAGATTTCCTTGGAAATATTTTTGGTAAAAATTGTACTACAAGTCTATCTCATGAGAAAGGTGGAATGATGATGTTTTCAGAAAGAAATGTTGCAATGTTACATTGCCACTCTTATATTGTCGTAAAGCTTAGACTTCTGAGCTGTTATCAAATATTAAATCAGCACGAAAAGCAATTTCTCAGTATGATGGATTACTGCTGAGATATGAATCAAATTCAGGAGACTTGTAACAAATTAAGAAATTGTTCTGTATTCCTTTTTCACAAAAGCATTCTGTTGTTCTGTTAATAGCTGTCTTAGCTACAATTACTACTTTTTACCTTTGCTTTGCCCCTCTCTTTACAATATTATTTTAGCTATTAAGTCTTAGATATGGTGCATGCTGGAGTGACATAATTTGTTGTAGGTTTCTTTTCTTTCAAGAACAGGTTACTATTTGCCATCCAGCTGAAGTAAAAATTTATATTGACTTCACGTGAGAATTTTGCCTTTAAGGAAAACCCAAATGGAAACTGCTATCACAATACATCCTCACATTAAGCTAAAATTTATTTGGTTTCATTATGGTCTTTATAAATGTCTTTACCACTACATACTAAAGGAAAAATAAAGGGAGTAAACCTCTGTGAGTTTCCAGAGGCTTTGCCTTGCTAAATATTCTTCATTCTTCCTCCAATGCAGTGCACTGCAGTTCTCCCTTAAAACACTACTCATGGTGATACTACTGCAGAAGTATTCTGATATGGAAGATTAATAAAGCAGTTTAGAGATACAAGGAAGAAAGGCAGGAAGTTGGGAGGAGGCAGAGGAAAGAAGAAAGGGGAAGATAAAAAAGGAAAGTAGGGAGGGATATGTCTACTGCAATTGTGGAAGTGAAAGCCATCCTTTGGAGGTTTCTTTTATCCAAAGAGATCAATATTCTGCATAAAGTCCATAATTTTCCTTATCCACTGGGTGGATATCCACCCCTTCTAATGGGTAAAGGAAGTACAGAAAGGTAAAATTAAGTTGTCAAAGCTGAACTAGTAGCAGAGATGAAAACAAAAGCCAGGCCCCTTGGGGCACAGTTCTCTCTCCATTTCTCGTTAGTGCGGGACTTACTAAAGAAGCAGGGTGTTTTGTCGTGGTAGATAATGGGCACATTACTGGTGCCCAGTAAGAGAAGTTCTTGTCCTTCTAGCTCTGTAGACAACACAAGGCTTTCCTTCACTTGAGCACAAGCGTGCAGAGCCTCTTATGTTTTTTGACTTACATCACAGCCTCAGGATCAGTGTGAGTGGGGACTGCCATTGCCCCAGGGAGTTATGGGTGTTCGTACCAAATGAGGCTCAAGAGAATTAGGTGTCGTACTCGGCAAGTGGGTCTTACCCATTTCTCTCTTCCTCTGTTTCCCATCCTGTTCTGTCCCACTGATTTAGACTTGTGGAAGGTGTGCTTTTTCAATAAAGGAAAGAATTAATGTTGGTTCACAAGTGAAAATTTTAAAAGTCAAGCTAATTTAAATTCTTAGTGTTTACAAACACCTTGGATTTGGTGGGTTGTTTTCTACATTTTATTTCTGAAAACAGTAAACATCAGAATGTAGGGAGTTTGTGGTTTTGATGGAAACTGAGAACCTGGCTAGCTACAAGCCTTGCAGTAAGCGCTCATTACAGAACTGATGGTTGCTTACTGTCCATATTTCATATTTAAGGTCAGATACCATGGTAAATAACACCAAACTTCATTGATTTCAGTATCTTCAGGATCATTCTAGTCTTTCATAGAAATGTTGTCAGCTTCAGAGGGAGGTTTGCATATAACCAAGTATGGACAGTCGCTCCTAGCTTCTAGGAAATAACCTCTTCAGACTGTAGGGTTGACTGCTGCAGGTGCTTAAGAGCTGCTGTTAATACAAACTCATCACAGGTCAGCGCCTTTCAGTACCTGGCAGTGTGATGTCTTGGAGCTTTGGCACAAGCAGCCGCTCCTAAGACGAGTGATGTTGGTACTCAGCTTCCCACAGCACCAGTACCTGACACAGGCTTTGCCTGGCCCCGCTATATCCTTCTGATACAGCCAGACCTATTCTAAAAGACACTTTTTCTCCTGGAATAACCTCGGTGGCTTAGTTTCAGACCTAAGGTTTCTGTTAACTTTGCAGTAAACATATCAATTGCAAAGTCCTGGTCTTTACACTATGCATTATTTATTTATGTTCCTTCCAGAGAACGTTAAGTAATAGACAACAAGAAATTATATATTGTGGTGTATATTTAGTCCAAATGTGTCTTTGTATAGAGTAATGTAGTCATTTTTTAATATTTGAACTGATCTGAACACTTACCTCAATTATAAATCTACCCAATAATTTTCCTTTGGAAACACTACTTTGTGTTACCAAGAGAAATAATTGCTAAACAGCAAAATCCCTTTTCAGTTGAATTCTAGATGCCAGATTTCCAACTATAATTCTTCATTCTTATTAGAAGGAGTCTCAGTGTGTCAACATTCTTATTGATGTTTTCTGCTGAATGCTTTGTTATAAACTGAACATAATTAAATGCAAGTAGACTGGTATTTCATCACAGCTCAAGGGTATAAGGCTAACACATTTTTTCTCCTGTTATCTCTCCAGTCCTCTTTCTTCTTACATGAAAAGAATGCGAAATATCAGCATTCTTTAGGGTTGGAAAGTTTTATGACCTCTCCTTAGGAAACTGCAGCATTTGAACAATGGTGGAAGGGCTGTTTTGCCTTTCAGTTATGTCCCAGAATTATGTCAATTTTAATGAGTATATTTTCAAAGTACTTGCTGGCTGAGAGCTAAAGGTTATAAGATGTTTTTAAAGTATATATCTATATTTTATTTTTCTTTGCACAAAGATTCAGTTTGTTTAGCAGTTTTCATTTTTTTCCCCACTTGTTACTACATAATTTAAATTCTTTTTTGTTGCTGTTGTTAGTATTACAATTTTTATGCTTTTCACAGAAAGCTAGTTTTACATGCAACAATTTCCATGTGTTGAGTGTTTATCAAAATATCTTTAGAAGGTTTTTCATGCTTGTACTGTGTCTGTTGGGGATGGGGGTTATTCTCATTTAGCAGCCCTTATGGTCCCACGTTTTGGATTTGTGACCAAAACAGTGTTAACAATGTCTTGGCTGTTGCTGGACAGTGCTTGCACAGTATCAAGGCTTTCTCTGGTTCCCACTCTGTGCCCCACAGTAGGTGGGAGAAAGGGAAGTGAGAAGGTGTCTGGGAGAAAGGGAAGTGAGCAGGTGTGTGGGTGCTTGGCTGTTGGCCCAGGTCAGCCCACCACAGTGCTGTGGTGCCCACCACCTTCACTGTGCCTTAGGCGTGCCTGCTTGTGCCAAAGCTACAGGATAATCACCCTGTCAGGTACTGAAAGGTGCTGATCTGTGATGAGCCTGTGTTAGTGGCAGCTTCTAAGCACCTGTAGCAGTCAACACTACAGTCCTAAAGAGCTTCCAGGAATATTTGTTCCCCAGCTTTTCCGTATGTGGCTGACTGGCCTGTATTTCTCCAGATCTTCCGTGGTGCCCCTCTTGAAGAGGGATGTGACATTTGCTTTTTTCAGTCTTCAGAAACCTATTTGAGATTGCCATGACCTTTCAAACATCATAAAGGTCTTGCAATGACAGCAGCCAGCTGTCCCAGCACTATTGAATGCACCCCATCCAGTCTCATATGTCCTGCTGGCTTAAGTGATCCCTAGCTTTGCTAATTAGCCTTTGCAATGAGTAATGCTTGAGTTCCACTGACCATTATTAGGTTCCTGGCATACTGAGAGAACATGTCAGTAAAATCTGAGGCAAAAAGAATAGTGAGTACCCCACCTTCTCTATATCCTTTGTCAGTCTGTGCCACCACATTTTTCTGTACTACTGTTCTCTCTTCCTTCCCTTCCCAGCTGAAATCTGAGGATAATAAGCTGCTAGAGGCTTTCCACTTCCCATTTCACTGCCTGCACTGCATTTTGATGAATTACCAGAGGCAGTACCAGCCACCAGGCAACATACTGGCATTGCTTTCTTGAAGAAATACTGTCTGTGAATCTTGAATCCCAGCAAAATTGAAATCATGATGTTGCTCTGGTAATAGCTGAAGTACCAATTTGGTGTTACAATTTGCAACCCGTGTTACAAGGCCAGGGGAAAGAATGGCTGATACTGCCGGGTCAAGGAAAATGTGTATCAATGAACTAATTGAGGGTCACCACCATCATTTATGGACACTCTGCTAGGGTGAGAGGTGGACGGAATGGATCATTCTGAATTCTTCACATTCTTTTGTCAATATCTGTCCTAGAAGAGTAAAGGGACCCATAATCCTCTTTGCAGCGACTTCATTTATTATGTTTTTATAGGCCATTTCTTTCCAACTCTACTGATTTTAAATTCTTGACTGTTACAGCATTTCTGGTTCCCCCTCAAAGACAAGTCTGGTAGAAATATTGTCTCTTAGGGTCATCCTGAAACTGCCTCAGGTTTACACAGATTAACTGGGGAAGTTCTGGCTCCCCAAACTACCTCATCCTGCTGTCCAAGGGTTAGTGCTTCTTCATTGCCCTTTTCACCTACTCCTTATCATCCTGCTTGCCTTTTCCTTGGCACAAACTTAGCTTGGTTTCCAAACCTGTGTCTGACACAACAGTTTGAGGGTTTATAAGCCACCTAAAAGACAGCACTCTGCACTGAAACTGAACTGCACTTTTGCTGTCATTATCAGCAGTCATGACTCATGCTCATGCTGCTGTCCCCCGTCCATCAGTTAATTCCTGTTTAAATTCAATCACAGGTTAAAAGTGCAACCTCCAAAACATGCTATTAGGCATGCCTCAGCTTCTGTAATGCTTTTTGTTAGCTCTGGACTCTCCTTTCTCTGCTCTACTGCTATCTTTTTCCAATGCAACAATGCAAATAGCTCCATGTGGTACTGTTTCAAATGTCTTTCCAGAAGACTAGCTGGTCCTCCATGTTGCTACCAACCCCAAGCACCTGATGGAAATCCTTCCACCAACAGATTGTTCAGGAAGAAATGCCCTGTTTATTTGTTCTGCTCAGCCCCATATGTCAGTTAAATGTTGTTTTGCCTGCTTCTGTTCACATAACCTTCTTGGATCTTTGGAGATAATCCTGGAATAAAGTTCTGCTACATCAGACTCACCCTTAGCAAATGAAATATATATGATAACAATATAGCTACTTTTTAGTCTCATGGGCATTTATCATATCTCGTGACTCCTAAGTCTGTAAGGAAAAAAACACCCAATATTAAAAATACCAAACAAAAAATCTCACACTATCCCCAAATGCCTCCACTTTTTCTCTTGGAGTGGTTTTTGTGGCCTGTCACTCATAGTCCTTTTCCCACAGCATCTCTTCTGTCTCCCCAGCTCTGAGGGGCTTTACCCTGGGCATCTGCTCCACAAATGCTGAGAATCCAGCAAAGGTAGCCTATGCCTGGAGGATTTGTCTGTTCCTGCAGCGGCTTTGAAGTGCTGTGGCAATGTCTGAGAAGTGCTGTGTGAGAGCCTGTGTGCTGCACTCACCGCAATTACCTGCATCATGGACCAAAAGTGAATCAAACCAGTGCTACAAATACAGCTGTCAACTGGGGGTACTCTTCAGACATCCCATGCCTGACTTATCCTATGGGGTAGGGCTTAGTTGTGTTTTGTCCAGGGATCATATGTGATAGAGAGGTGTTGCATAGGCCATTGTTATGTTTGTATAAAACATGGGTGAAGCCCTGAAATAAAACTTTCTAATTAAAATGATAGTACATACTGACTTCCAGAAGTATTTTCAGTTTTCATCAGGTAGGAAGAGAAGTGCATCAGTTCCAGCAGGACTGTTCAGTGAAGGGCCCCCATAACGAGATACTGACAGACTGCTCAGGCACAAGGATCTCTCAGCTTTCCTGGGGTGCTGACAGGCTCTTCAAACACAAAGGATTTGAGCAAATCTCCCTTTTTTCATGTGACAGAAAAGAAATTTGGTTTTGAGTACATCCTTGATATGTGTTTAAATGAACATATTATGAAAGGTAACATTCTTCCCTGAGCAAAGATCCCCTTCCATGACCTCAGCCCGAGGATGTTTTCAGTTTTTTCAAGATTGTATCCTCAGTCAAGAGGACGTGTATTTCTAGTCTCTCAGCTGCCTCATAATGGGTGAAAAGAAACTTTAGAGCCAACATAAATAATGACTAAAGATCTTGAGTTTTCTTTTTCATTTTGGTACTTTGACTTCAGAAAATCCTGCAAGCACCTATTTTAAATTCTGTAGGCAAACATTTTTTTTCCCTTTTAGTTTAGGCTTCAATTGAGGATGATTTCAGGGTAAATAGCTAATTCCTTAATCCTATAGGTGCAGCTTAGAACCAGTTTAGTGTAATATTCTTGCAATACCCAGCATCCTGATGCATTTTTTTTTTCCTTTTCAGAGCTTGTCAGATAGGTATTTAAGTGAAAGAAACATTGTCTCATGACTTGAGCTAGTCAGGAAAGCAGCAGAATAGTGTTTAACCTAAGAATTCTGCCATCTTTGGTGTCAAGGTATTTCCTAATACTGAATGTAAAGATATTTTTAAATGTCGAGTTTCATAAAGTGAAAGGCATGCAGCACTGTGAGAAGCACTAGGAAAATGGTCTGTTATAAATATTTGAACTCTTGCTGAGGTATCTTTTCTCCTTTGTCCTCCCTGGTATAGCTAAAACTAACATCTCTATTGAGCTTAAAGAACCGGGTCAATCAACTATTGAACACAGAGTGTTTGTTGCCTAGGGAAATGAATAATTAATGTAGCCTCACTAATCTGATATCAAAGGGAAGGAAATGTAATAGCAAATAGGCCTATGTGTAAGGGGAAAAAAAGGAAAATAGCAACATCCTACCAGCTCTGCTTAAGTGGTTCCCACATATGAACCTGAGCTGAGGATGCAAACTGAAATGCTTAGTGAAAATAGGCTGACTGAAAAACCAGAATAATTTCTTTTTCTGGGAAGAAAAGTGAGATGAAGGAAGAAAAGGTTTCTGAGCCTGTTCAAAAGGAAGCAAGGAGAGTATTTTCAGCTGAAGATTTTGGACTTAGAGATGAAATCGCTGCTGCTAAGCTTGGGTAGTCTCTAAGGTAATGAAAGATTCAGGCTGCTCATATTTCTGTAACTTCTTCAGTATATCCTGCCTCTGAATGTAACTTAGCCAAATCTAGAAGTAGAAATCCATTTCATTTTCTATTCACTGTCAGAATATTTCTTTTTAATGGTCCTTTCTCTGCTAAAAGGTAAGAATGTGTGTGTGTAGGTGGATATATTCTGAAGATATTCCTAGAAGCTTAGCTGAATTTTTGAAAGGAGATGCTGTAATCTAAATGTTCAAAATTGCTCTAGAGCCAGTACAATTCACAGAGAAAATGTGGAAAAGGAAGGGTTAAAAAGGAAGCAGAAGCTCATGAATAGAAGTGTAACCACAAGAACATTTCTTAAGATCATTGAGGTCCTCAGAAGTTGCAGTGAAATTTATGCAAGTTTCTGTTTTATGAAACAGCTGAAAAACTGTGCTTGCAATCAAAGATAGAAGTGTAGAAAGGATGGGAAACTCACAGTATAGCAGGAAAAATACTCTAGGGAACTGTGTATCCTTTTTTCTTATCTTATTGTGTATATTCTCAAGCCTTTTCTCCAAGAGAAAGTTGCACCAGTCTGCTTAGGTATGCAGTTTTAAGTAAATACAATGGATATTCCTAATTGAGCTTAAACCGATTTATTTTCTCATTAATTCAGGACAATGAAAAACTTGCATATGCTATACCAAGTAAGAAGTTCTACACAAGAACCCGCATTCATTAAGCAGGATTGGTTTAAAGCCTGGCTTAAATTAAATGAGTGTATTTTTCTGTTGTGAAGAAGGCTTTCTGCATGTGTATTGCCCACATCAGAGACAAACCTAATAGAAGTATTTCACTGCTGTTGAGGGACAACTGAGGATTCACAATTTTTCAGAGAAGTACTTTGAAAAAGAAGCTAGAAATAAGAAAATTCGTCTGGCTCACAACAACAACAAAAAGTGAAATACCAACACCTCAAACAAACAGGAAATTCCACATACAGCACAAAGTCGGACCACAAAATCAGAAATTAAATACCTTGAAAGACAGAAAAGCCTGTTCAAAAGGCAGCTTTAAGGAAAGTGAGATCATTCATAGAGTCAAAGAAACATCACATTTAGCTTGGTGAAGGAATCAGCTGACAAATTCAGAGAATTTAAAGCATGTCATATTTACCACTCTGAAAGGTGAAAGAAGAATTAGTGACATCTTTGTTTTTAACAGATTGAAGCGAAATCAGAAAGGCTACTATGTTTGCCTGTCATAGGCAAAGAAGAGCACATGCAAAGTCAAGTTCATCTCTGCTCCGTTCAGCACATAAGAGAACTGCAATCTGGACGTCAAAAAAAACCAGTGTTGCATTCTGCTGCAAGCTGAGTTGAGCACTGGAAATCTGTTGTGGGAGAAGGAAACTAAACTCCTTTCTCAATAAGTTGACATGGAGATTTTCTCTTCTCCAGTGGTTCATATATCTTTGTGAAAACATAGTAAGCAGTGGAAGAAAATCTGGATAGAAGACAGACTTTACAGATGTAGGAAAAAAAGCAAAGTACAGAATTTGAGAGGAAATAAATGGTAAACTTTGAAGTATTTTTACTGAAAATTTTCATCCTTTTTCAACCATCTGTATGTTGCAATGAGGTGACCATGAGAGAAATATGAAAAGATAAAGTATATGGGATTCTTTCAATAACACAGAATGGCAGTGAAGGGAGAAAAGCAATTCTGATAATAAATGTAAGCTAGGGAAAGAAAGGAGGCATAGCTGAGAAATAAGAGAATCCATGGTCTAAAAATACCTAGTGGTAGTAGTAGGAGACCATTACATGGCTGACTGCAGACTAATTGCATTTGTTCAGTCATTGTGAAAATGGATACAGATGGGATGCACAAGTTTGGAAATATCTTACTGCTAAAGAGAAAATAAAGCAAATGTTACATGATAAGCCATTTCCTAAGATGATGTTGGAGAGAACTCAGAAGATCATATGACTAAAGTATTCTTTTCTGCTTTAGAAGTTCTTTTAATTAAATTTATTAATTCTTTTTTTCCATCAAAAAGAAATGTAGGATGGTGATTGGGTGAGGAAAAGGAGGCAGAAGAACTTAGCTAGTGAGATAGGTTTTTTTAGTCTGCCACTGAGTAAACTTCCTTGCTTGAGATTGAACTTAGTTTTATTAAAGTATTAGAATTGGTTGTAGAGATTTAGTGGCTCTATGAGTGTTTTGCATTTTCTTCACTGCTGTGGTATTGCAAGTTCTTCGTGGGGTGCCTTCAGAGATACAGTCCAGATTTTACAAGTTTTTCTAAGTAGAAACAGCTGGGGAAACAGCTGATATCAAAGTTAACAATTCCTCAGAGGTCTGAACACATTCCAGATTAAAAAGGAGAAAAAGAAAAGCCCAGACCTGTCTTTTGTATTTGATTTTCATATACTGATAGTACAGCTAGTGGCAACTGAGACTCACAGCTGTTGTTCCTGACTGCTCTGATTTTATCAAATGAGTCCTGGAAAGTTGTGTCGAGTCCCAGCAAATCTTGTATTAATCAGAGGGAAAGCATAAAGTATAAAATCTCTGTCTCCAGCTGCATAAACAACACAGTGGAATCCTACTTAGTTCTCAAAATAGTAGGAGGTGGCTGATGTATGCCAGGGAGGAAATCTGCCTTGCCAGTTAGTGTCCATCATTTCTCACAGTTCAGACAGATTTACCGCTCAGAGACATGGGGCAGCCTTTGGGCCAGATGGCTGGCACGTCATTCTCTGAGGAAGGACGCGTGGTACCCTTCACTGGAGGAATCATGAGATGCACAGGGCAGCTTGTCTCTCTGAGCTGGGTGACTGCGACATTTAGCGTGAGTCTGTTAGAGAGCCACTTCACTTTTCATCTCTGCACCACAGGTAAATCAGCTTTACTGCATGCACTTTTCTCTTTATTTGTCTCTTAAAACACCCTGACAAAAAACTAGTACACGTTTTTTTGCAAGATGCTTTGATGCTGCTGGATAAAAGCAGAAAGAAAATGCAAAAGACATTTTGTGGATAGATTTAAGTTTGAAGATTAAAATGCTTCTGCATGGCAAGCAACTCTGAGGTATTTATGGTACTTCTTTAAGCTCTGTCAGTTACCCAAATAAAGAGGAAGTGCAGGCCCTTGAGCTCTGGTAATTTAGCGCAAATTTTCATTCATTTTGACTAAATTGTTACAAACTTCTGCAAGCTGCATTAAGCCTGAAGAACAGGAAACAGCAGCAGGAAGGACCTGTAAGAAAAGACCTTATGGCCTTTGAAGAAAATCCTAGAAGACCATAGAAAGGATTAAAATTAAACCACTGAAACTCAGAAAATTGAGTTGTCAGGGGAAAAAGAGCTTGTGAAGAAAGGAACAATAGGGAGAGAGACAGAGCCAGTGATGATCATTTCAATGTTATTTAGAAGAAAGAGGAGGTCAGGCAGAGCAGTATACACCAAAGAATTGTGTCTGGAATTCACAAATCAGAAGGAAAAGCTCACACACTTCCTAGCAATAATCCACATTTCTCACATTTAGCTGACAGCAACAGAGAAGACTGAGAACGCACTCCTACCCCATAACTAAGAAAGTTTAGAGAGCATTGCTATTCACCCTGGGAAAGATGGATATTAAATATTTAAATCAATTTAAATGCAACTGTTCTGTTTTAAGTCAGAGAAAATCCGCAAGTGCATCAAAGATGCGTGAGGGTTTTGGTAGCAGGCTTTCCAAGGAAAGGACCTGAAAAGCAATTACCTGAGATGTAATACCTAAGCATCTGTCAGCCATGCCTGAGAACCAGGTGCTTAAGCTGGTATGACAAAGCCATTTTCCAAATATGTGGGTTGTGGCTGCAAAGGAGAGGCTCTAATTAGTATTCATTGATGTGTGTCCTATGGACTCCTAACCTCAGTGGCCTTTGTGTGTTCCTCTATCTGAGCACACAAAAGCAGAGATGCCTATAAGAGGTACATTTCTAACAGTGTCCCTAAAACCATGGCTCATTGGGCCAAACAAGAGCCAAACTTCCTGGTGAGCTGGCTGGAGGGTGGGGTTTGTTCTACAGAGCAGAGTACATGAAAAACATGTTACAGACGTGTTGCACAAGCAGTCACTGTTAACACTATAACCATACCTAGTGTTTCATCATTTACCTAAGGTTCTTACCATCAAAATTTGCATGTTTACAGGAATTTTTTACTTGTTTCACTTTGCTGTATTTAGCTAACTGTATTTTTATTGTGTCTTTTTGGCCCTGAAACAGTGTGATGGGGTGTTGGTCGTCCATGTCCACTTAAAAACTGCTTTTTCTCTTGTGTCTGTATTAATTATTGCCTTTTTCTGTGCCCCATCACTGCACAGCTGGCTGGACTGTGACTTCTGGTTTCCCTCCAGGGCTGTTGAAGCTCTGTTGCTGGCGACCAGGCTTGAATGACAGTGCCCTGGGTTCATTATCTGGCTTAAAGTCTGGAAATTATTTGCAGCAACTGTCTGTCTACAGGTCCAGCTCTGCTCTCCCGTTGTCTCCACTAATGCAGTCAGGTTGTGCTTGCTGCCTCACTGCCATCCCAGCATGGCCAGAGCTGCAGCGAGTGGTCAGTATTTACTTGTCGGTTCTGTGACATTTCTGTCACCACACAGTGTGTACATGTTCAGATACCAAACTTCAAGGTTCAGAATGTTTCTATGACTGAAACACCCCCTTGGGTATCATGTAATCTTTTCATGAGTTAAGTTTATTGGCTGAGGGATATCATAGGGAAGAAGATCCAGAGCAGCAGGATTCACTGTGCAATAAAAATAATGTCCAGGCAGAAGCTGATGAGGCGTGATGTGATACCAGCTTTAATTTTTGTCCTGGGAGGTGAAGTACAAGCCTGACAGTGTATTCTTGCCTGAATGCAAAGGTTTATTTGGAGATGGAACTTTGTTGATTGTGGCTTCTGGCAATCATGATAAATGGCAGGTTGTGGTCAGGCTGAGATGCCTCCCTGCTGCGCATAGCTTCAAGAGTTTGTGATATTTACTAGAAATTCCACCTTCACAATAAAAATTCATTTGTATCTTTTCTCATTATACCTTTGACATTGGATTTATTTAGAATTTTGGTACTTTAATACTTCATTGTTTTGTTTAATTGCCCTTCAATGACTAATATTTACAGATCTTCAGGGACTTTCCTATCTTCAGAGAAAGCATTGACCAGCTCAATTTTTAACATAGTACCACAGTCTCACAGTTTTTAATTAAGTAGCCAATTAATTTAAATCATGAAAATTTAAATGGGCATTTTGCTCTCAAATTGCTCTGCTAAGCAGTTATTATCTAGAAATGTAGTAATTTAGTTAGTACATTTTATTTCAGAAAATTCTTTATGATAATTGCTATACCTGATTTCAAGATGTAATAAATGCTCTGTCTTAAGTCTTCACATCTTACCAAGCATTTTTCTTTCTTTCATCACATCTCCTATACCAAGACATATATATATATGTCTTGATATTTGGGTTGTAGATCTGGTAAATTGAGCAGAAGCTTCAAGTGACATGATTTAATTTCTCACAGCACCAGTGCTTATGTGATACAAATGACTTCCACTAGTTAAAAAATAATTTCAGTGGTGGCAGGTTTTAGGAGGAGATCCTGAAACTATTATTCCTATTGTAAAGTTCCATCTTTTAGTAAGGCAGACTCCTCATACTTCTTGGAAAATTAATGAATGAGAAACAGAACTGAATAGAAGTTGAGTATTAGTGTGATACACACACTGCATCTGTACATTGCAGCAGGTTATGTAGGAGAGCAGCTGTGTGAATGGCACAGGTGCCTGCAAGTCTGGTTCTCTGCACCTAAATATCAGAGGTGGCCTTAAGCAAGTCACTTGCTTATAGAAATAATTGTTTGGAGAGAATCAGTTATGTGCCATATTGACTAATGTCATAGCTCTGAAGTTTGGTGTATGCAGTCACTTGCGTGGAAGCTCTCACTAGGAAACAGAAATCAAAGATCTCATTTCCTCTGAAGAAATAGGTGGAAGATTCAAATCCACATCACTGGTTTTCTGGGAGAATATTCTTAACAATGAACAGTTTGTTATCCTAATGGAAGGGAGTAGTAGAGACTGCTCCTCCTGGGACATACCTCTTGGCTATAATGGCTGGAATGCACTTAACCTAAGGATCCATATTGTGTTTAGAGACAAGTGTTGGTCTGCAACTATGTCTCTACTAATACATTAAGCAGGGCTAAAGAGTGTTCTGTGGCCCTGAACTTTGTAGACCTGGCCTGGCTGGCCTGACCTGTGTGCATCCATGACATAGCAACCAGGCTCAAGTCTCCTCCATGGGGTGTTTCTGCGACTCAGGATGTAAGTACTATGATGTTTCTGCCTACCTTTTAGGTCAAAGAGAGCACTGTAAAGCAGCTGGTTATTGCTGAAATAGGAGCTATGTGTTGCCTGCATTATGATGTGACATGACAGCATATAGAGATGGTTTTGATTGCACAGTCACCTGCAAGTGCACTGAAGAACAGTACAGGTCAGACAAATGTGGTGCAGTCTTGTCTGTGCTGCCTAGGGCTCCTGGTCTTTGGTCCAGCTCCCTCAGAGGCTGTGGGTAGGTGTGGGTAAACCCCTGCTAGGAACGGTGCTAGCAATGTGGCACAGAGTGAGGCGGCCGTAGAGTGTTCTTGAACATGCCTCTGAATCTTGTTCTAGTAAGGTGCACAAGCACAGTCAAAAAAGGATCAGTCCATGCACAAGAGCAAAACTTCAAGCATCTAAGTAGCTTGACTGCTGGAAACAAAAATGCTTGATGGAATAGAAAGGAGCTCTTAGGAATCAGGTGCTTAAATTGGTTTCTGGCCTTCATGTGTCTCAGCTTATCAGCAGTGACGGTAATCTGCTCAGTGTTGTGAGGATGAATAACATAATGATTTTACAGGATTCAAATAAAAGAATAATGAGGGCCAAACAAGGACTTTGAGTAGTTTGGCCTTGAGAACAGAAATGCAGTTTGACTGCAGTAATATCCTTCAGTGTTGTAGATGCTCTCAGCTCTGTCAACTACAATTAACTGCACTGTTGTACATTGACCATAGTATTGTGTTGAAATTTTCCAATTCCAGGCACTTCTATAGCTATCAGTAATCACTGAAGCAGTAGTACCTGCCTAAGTCAGGTTCCTCTGATGTGACTGTTGATGAGGATACCAAAAATGGATACATGTAACTGTTCTTGCACTCCCTCTTTTCATCCAAATCTCCCACATTACTCAACAAAGTCCTCAAAGTATAGCATGTTAGCCTCCAATTTTGGAGGCTAACAAACCTGAAATCACAGGTAGGTTAGACTCTCTGTTTCATGCTAAAAGCTGCATGACAGCACTATGAAGTGAAACCCCCTTCACCTTTCAGAAACTCGAGGTTCATTGCAAAGTTACATGTCCTTCCCAGGTTAGGCTTAATTCATCTTATTTTATGCTGCACAGCAATCTGTCTGATGCCAGCATTTGAGTTCTGTCAGAAGTCCAAATTAGTTGGGTTTTTTTCCTTTGTAGATCAAAGAAAATATTTTAGATGTCCTTTAGTGAGTTGCTTTTGGAGTGCCTTGAAATCTTCTGAGTTTTATGGAGCCCTTCCCCTTCAGACTTCGGTGCAGTTTGTGTAATCTATTACTGCTTCCAAACACCATTCTCTTTGAAGGACACGCTCTAGAAGAACTTGGTCTTTTGCCCAAGCACAGAGCATGGAAACCCCTCTCCTATGAGGACAGGCTTAGAGACTTGGGTCTGTTCAGCTGGACAAGGGGTAATGATTTTGGACAGGCTTAGAAACTTGGGTCTGTTCAGCTGGACAAGGGGTAATGATTTTGGACAGGCTTAGAAACTTGGGTCTGTTCAGCTGGACAAGGGGTAATGATTTTAAACTAAAAGAGGGTAGATTTAGACTAGCTATAAGGGTAATGTTTTTTACAATGAGGGTGATAAAGCAGTGGAGAAGGTTGCCTGGAGAAGTGGTAGATGCCCTATCCTTGGAAACATTCAAGGACAGATTGGACAGGGCTTTGAGCAACCTGATCTATGTGAAGATGTCCCTGCAGGAGGGTTGGATTAAATGACTTTTAAAGGTGCCTTCCAGCCCAAACTATTAAGGGTCAATAACTTCAGTATTTGAACTAGAGTGTGTGGACTGGGTTGCAGGGCAATGGGAACTCTGGTTTTGAGAGCTACATGCTCATTTCCAAGGTGTTTTACAGTTTACTTCACTTGCAAAATTACTCTGTACTGTTCCCTGGGCACCCTGGGCCCCTTAGGAGGAGCTTGATAAAGATTTTCCTTTCCTTCTGCTCAGCACTTGAGAGGCTGTATCTGGAGTGCTGGTCCATTTCTGGGGTCCCCAATACATGAAAGACACTGGCATACTGGAGCAAGGGTGAAGAGCCCTAAAAATGATGAAGGGACTGATGAATCTCTCACATCATGAAAGAACTGGTACTGCTCAGCCATTCTGAAGAAGAGAAGGCTCAGAGAGGATCTCATATACCTGAAAGGGGGATGTAGACAAAATGGAACCAGACTTCTCTTAGTAGTGCCCAGTGACAAGACAAGAGCCAATGGGCACAAACTGACACACAGGAAGTTCTACTTAAACCTAAGAAAAATCCAGTTTTTTTACTGTGCGTTGGAACAGGTAGTTCAGAGAGGTTGGGGAGTCTCCATTCATGGGAATATCAAAAGCTATCTTGACATGACCCTGAGCAACTTGCTGTAGGTGACTCTGTTTTGAGCAGAGGGTTTGTACTAGACAATCTTCAGAGGTCCTTCCAGTCTCAGTGCTTGTCTGATTCTGTGATTCTCTTTTGTCTGTTTCCAAGGTATAACAGGGACACTACAAGAGATGATGAAGGCTGTGAAGTGCTTAAATACTTCAGTAATAGTATGAAAAATTACCTATAAAGGCTAGTTTTGAAAATATAGTTTTCCCTGGAGAATACTGAAGAAAGAAGAGGCTGGTGATGTCTTCTTTCTGGCCTAAATACATTGCTCTCTAAATCCTGTGCAGTTTTAGGTGTTTTAAGTACAGCCATTTGCTATTTGCTCGATAACAGACATACAGTTCAGGCTGTCCAGGCACATTTAAGAGCTGCATCAGGAATTTAACATGACATGGAGTTAGTGCTATAGTAAGAGTTTTCCTTCTTTTTTTTGGTCTTGTTTTTGCAATCATTTTGTAGGCTGTACTGGCTAGATTCAATTCTGGTACAAATGGAATTTATTCATTCCTTTATTTATTGTAAAAGGAAATTGACTTTGGTATGTATGCTAAACAACACAATAGAAATATTCCACAGTTGGAAAAGCCTAATGTTAAACTACATTGTTCTATTGTTTTCCTGTCGTGGCATATTTAACTGTTGCCAAGCATTCTCATACATTCCTGTAAAGCTGTGGCAGATTCTCAGTGGAATGGAGTTTTTATCTATCATGTTAATGAATGGTTTAATAATACAGTAAGAAAGACTACTCACATAAAATGCTTTAATGATGGATGTCAGAACAGTTTCTAGAATGGATTTGTTTTAACAAAGGCAAATGTGCTTCCTCGGGCATCTGTGGGATTGCTACTAATAAAAAGAAGAAATGTCATTAAATTGGTAATGTCATGTGCCTATGCTTTTATCATCCTTACTTTTTCTTGTATTGTGTTTTCCTAAATGTTTTTGAGACATAAATTGTAAAATATTTTTTTGTCACATTTTTCAGTGGAGTTGAAGAACCTGTGTTCATTGCAGTGTTCCCCACAGCATGTTCCTCTTGTAGCATGTCTTTAAATATTTCTAAGCCACACATAAAGAGAAGTTAGAAGACTGCCACTCTGTCTATTAGATTCATGTGCCCTGGGAATTATCAATAGCAAATGATGGTGCTATAAAAAATGCAATCACTGTTATGTATTTGAGAGAGAGTATTATAAGATTCTTTTGCCCCGTTTGACTAGCAAGTCGTGGCTGCATTTTGAACCCAAGCTGCAATAACATCTCTACCAGGCCATTTAGATTATTACCCTAAAGTACTAAGCACCAAACCTTTATTCCTAGTCTTTCTGTAAAGATACAAGACTTCTACTCTTTCTGTAAAGATTAGAGAAGTTATAGTGGTTTTTTTCTGATACCAGGAACAGAAACAAGACAAGTGTGGAAAGTAGAAGTCCTGAATAAAAGTAGAAAAGGAAGAGCAGATTTAAGGACAGAATAGATTTCTTTACAATATTGAAACTCCTTAGATTATAAAATAGCAACTCTCATTGAATATTTTCTCCTGTAATGTCATACTAGTCTCTAAAATAATGTAGAAAACAGTTTTAATTAGCAGTCAATCACTGCAAAATGTCTTTTGCTTTCTGAAGTAGAAAAAAAGTTGTGAAATACATGTGTCTTGTATAAAAATATAGCCATGTTTTTCATGTCTTATGTATATTCTAGGTAATACACTGGGGAGACAATGTTTCCTCCATGCATGAAACTCTCATTTAAGAGCAAAGTAAACCTCAGATTAAATTATTTATTCAGTCTCTCTGTGTTTTTGTTACATAGGAATTGTACAGTTGCAAGCTTATATTAAATATATTTCAATTCAAGTTGGAAACTCTATCAGTGGCCAACACTTCGTGCATAAGAGGAGAGAAGCAAACAAACAAACCCAAATCTGGTTGTGTACTGCTAAATATCTAGGGGAGAAATTTCATGTTCACTCTTACTAAGATCATTTTTAGACCAGAAACAAGTGACATGAATGCTCCTGTTTCTAACATTTGTGTTCTACTTTTGTCCAAAAGGAATTTTTGAAAACCTACTGCAGGTAAAAGAGTTATCTAATGTAATTTGCACATGTAGTATGTGTACATATGTATGCATATCAAATATATATTTGTAAATGTATATATAAGTAGATTTATCAAGTAAAACAAGAGCAGAATACTATATAATTTTAGTCAGGCATAAGATATTTTTTCTGAGAAATCTTCCAAATTGTTAGTTTCATTGATGAAAATAACATTTAAAGATCAATTGCAAATTTTTAAAGTATTCTTTTTCTGCATTTTTTGCCTTGACAGCTGTACCCTAAAGCTTTGACAAGTTTCCAGGGGAACTAAGGTCTATAAATGTGACCTATAATTAAATAACACAATTTTATTTCCTAATGGTACTACTAAATCTAATTGGCACAATGCACTTTCCTGAAATTGTTGTGTCTTTAAAAAATTATTCTTCTTCCTTCAATTCTGTAAAAAATATATTATTAGTGCTCATTATTGCACAAGTTATGATTTGTTCTTTTCCTACCACTTTAGAAAGCTGGAAAAAAGATGTTTACATACAGACCCACATAACTGCTTGGACAGGATTATTGCAAATTAGCTTTTTGTTTTGTTTTGTTTTTTAATATCTTACTCGTGCAGTTCTGTTTGTGAGCAAACTTAGAAGTGTCTGAGTCATTTCAGGGCAGAGCCTCTCCAAACCCATTCATGCATAATCCCCGTTAGCAGCCATTAGACAGGTACTTGGCCACCTATTTTGCCAGAGGGTCCAATGCCTAAGTGCATTAAATGGCTGGTTCTCTGTTCGGAGGTCAGCGGTGGCTGCCGTTCTCCTCCACTTCCACTCGCCTCTCCTCCCCGGCTCTATGGTTAGTGCGTTTGGCTTAGGCAACCTGAATTTAAGTCCCTGCTTTTGCTTCCCAGAAGCCGATTTTAAAAATGCAGCTTTGGTGAGACAAACATGATACGATTTGCACCTTTTCTATGTTTAAAGCCTCTCAAAACTGTCCTGTAATTGATTGAATAAATTAAGCATTTCATTTTGGAAAATGGAAAATTTGTAACAGATTTTATGATTTCCTGTGTTTGGTATTTCATGTATCCAGAAACTCTGAGGCTTCTGTCATCCAAACAGGTTCCCTGAGAGCAGGAATTATTCCCACTTTACTGTGCTAATCTACAAATGCTGTTTTTCTTGGAAAGGTCATTTTCCATGACATCTCAAGCCTTGAGCTCCCAGCTAAAAATAGCAACAGGGAGCCCAGACGTGCCAGTCATTTTTGCAAGGCAGCTTCTTAATAATAGACCAGCTGCAGGAGGCACAAATATCTGCAGAGCAAACCCTTCTGAATCCTCTAGGGAAAGATGGAAGGGGGAAGACAAGAGAGCTGTGCCAGACATGAGGAAGCAGCAAGGTCCTAAAAGAAGCCCATTTGGGATAATTGTGGTACAAACCAAAAAAGCCCCTGGAGATATAGGAAAGGTCAGCTGGTGGCAAACAAAGAAAGGTAGTGGTTGCTGCTTGTCACCTTGGGAGACATCAGACAAAATGAGCTGATTGCAAGTTCATTACAAACACATGGAGGTAATTTTTTATGCATCCTGTAGCACACCTTCAAATGCCTTTTTCTCAAATGGTGTGAATGCTGGAAGTTTCTGTGAGTTAACGCTCAGCTGGACAATTCTGCAGGGAGAAAAATTAACTGAAAGTGGTCAAGTACCCAGTCACCACATCTGGCCCAAGTGGTCACTCAGCTCTGGAATGCTGGGAGAGAATTTGCAGAAACTGAGCATATTGTTGCAATTAGCATCTTGATATAGACATATATGTAGAATCAAGAATTTGATAGCCTAGCTAATGTTTTAACAGTCTACTTTCAAAAAATATTTCGTTAATCCTCATTAATAATGCCATTAAAATTGTTATGCAAGGAAATTATTGATACCTACCCCTTCTCTCTGGTGTTGTGCTCACTCTTCTGATGTCCCTCTGGGTGTCAAAATTAAGTCTCAAGTCTTCCTCAAGGTGAATGGTTAGAGTCAGAACAAGTCATCAGCATCCTCTGGTCTCAGCCAGGCACAGTAATGGGCTCTTTCAGTCCTGGAGATTTCCTGGAGTTGCCTCTTTCTTTCTGCTTCCCAGACAAAGTTTGGGAGCCACACAAAGCGCCTTCCCCTAGCCCTGTTGCTCCAGGGGGTCTATTTGTCCCACAGTGACTAGGGAGAGGTACTAGCCCTCTGTCCTGAGTGCTCTCAGAGTGAAATCAGAGCAGGGGAGGCCACAGGCACATGGCCATAGAGCAGTTGCTGCCATGGTTAAAAACAGCTTGTGCCGAGGCAGCACCACACACTTTCCGAGATCCTGCACTGCCAGCTCTAAAGCACAAGCCTCTGGCCTTGTGCTGTTGATGGCAAACCCAACATTTAGTGAGTTGCAATATGCTTGTCCTGTTTTCTCCTCTGCTCTAAGTTTTGATCAGTTTTTCCCAGTTTTGGTCATTGTCACAAATAAGATACAGATTGCTGAACTTCTGGATCAACCTAGTACAGCTGCTTTTACAGCAGCCAATGCAAGATTCCTTCTCTGACTTAGGGCTGAGGGAAGGAATTATGAAGGGGCATCAGATATCCAAAATTCACACTGGATCTTTTTGTTTCACCATCCCCAGTTAACAGATATTCTACAGATCACTTCCAGTCACTCTTGAGTCTCTTCTAGTGTCCCCCAAAAGAGGTAATTTTTCTGTGGAAAAATTATTTTATTTCCTCAGAATGACAACAAAATAAGTTTTCACTTCCTCTTTGGGCAGAAAAGCTCAAGCATGTCTGTACTTCTAAGTTTAAGGCCTCATAAACCAAGGGGAAATGATCAGTGACCTGCTGTACCTCTTAGAAATACACAGGTCTGTAGGGCCAGATGGGATTCACTGAGTACTGTACTAGTAAGGAAACAAAGGTACCGAGGGAGCTGGTGGAAGGGCTTCCCAAGACACTTTCCATCATTTACCTGCAGTCCTGGCAGATTGGAGACGTCCCAGTTGATTGGAGGTTAGCAAATGTGACACCCACCTACAAGAAGAGTTGAACAGAGGATCCAGGGAACTACAGGCCTGTCAGCCTGACCTTGGTGCAGGGAGAGGTCATGGAGCAGATCATCTTGAGTGCTATCACATGGCATGTACAGGACAACCAGGGGATCAGGCCCAGCCAGCATGGGTTTAGGAAAAGCAGGTCATGCTTGACCAATGTGATCTTCTTCTATGACAAGGTGTGGTGGGTTTG
>WBMZ01009250.1:87675-226619 GCA_013400975.1 Atrichornis clamosus | reverse complement strand
AGCAAAACCGTGACACCTCTAACCTGATTAGTTTCTTATGACTAACCATTTATAATTCTGCACCATGAAATTATCCTCCGGTAAAAGAGAAGTTTATTCTTAATAAATGTCAGTGAATCTAAACAATTTTAGAGTACCACAAAATGTACAATAATCAGATTAATTAAAGTGGACTCTGTTTGATCATGGCCATAACCTGATATATCCAGCCAGTCAGTCTCTCATAGGCTCTAATTGCCAGACAAAATTACACTTAAAATGTATCAGGGAAAGAGAATATTTTCCTGCATTTAGATTAATTATTTTTAATTCCCTACCAAAATCCAAAATAACCCTTTCTACATCTTAGTAATCTAAGTAAATAATAATAATAAAATATAAAAGCCTATGTAATAAACAGGAACCTTGGTAAAAAAGAGTAATAATTTTCAGTGAACAGTAAAAAAACCTGTCAATTGACAGTGAAGCAGAAGGGATTCAGCTTAAATAGATCTGATCACCCCACACAGTTTTTAATCAATTAGTCTCGTTTAGCAAAGTACATAAAGGCATGCTTAGTATTAATTTGACAGTGCCTTCATAGTCATTAGGTCATGAGGACACACCTGAGCGATCTATAGAAACTGGGTCTCTGGTGTGACATCGTGGTTCAAACTAACTAGTGCAGTAAATACAACGTGTGAAAGGGGCTCTACCTGCCTTCCTACAAACAGGCAATTTCTTACTGATTAACTCCACAGAGCCATAGCTATGGCAAACAGATTAAGAGAAGATGCCAGATACAAGACTATCCACATTCTCATGAAAGACGATGTGAACCTAAAGGACAGCTCCAAATGTAAGTTTCAAAGATGAGAGAAACTCAGATTCAGTTATTTCAGGCATAGCCATCACTTCTGTTTCTTTGCTGGTAGGGAAAATAGGTTTGCCTGTCCACTCTCAAGTTGCACTCTTACAAAATCCTTAAAAAACCATGGAGGGGAAAGCATAGAACTTTGAAAGGCTAATAAGTCTTTACAAACACCACATCATGTTGGGTAGCTTTAGAGATTTCACATCTTAAGCTTAAAGGATTTTGAAAATCACACAATCACACAATGAAACACCAGTTTCTGTGTAAGCACGGTGAACTCTACCAAGCTCTTAAACCTTTCTGGATTGCTCCATGGAAAAGCCCCCTTCCCCATGGCAATTTGTGGGTGGGAAAACCCTGCTGCAGCAACTCTGCAGCACCAGGCCATGCCCCTGCCTCTTGACCCCTTCTGATACCACATGCTTCTTTGCCCAGCCTTCTCTGAAGTGGAAGTGGAAGCACAAACAACCGGGTATGGATGTGATCAGCCTCAAATTCCAGGGACACTTGGAAAAACTCTACAGTTTCTGTAGGATTGCCCTCTTAGGAAAGAGAGAGGACTAGTCTCACATTTGCACTTCTCCTCTTGGTGCCAGGATGAGTAATTCTCTCTAGCTTGAATGATCTAGCCTGTCACTTATGCAGATGGCAGCACTGATGGACTGCTAGCATCACCTGTAAATTAAATTCCAATTAACTGTACTATCCCCTTGATAGACAGCACTAGCCCCCTCCTTTCTCTCTCCTGTTCCTAGTGCCTATGCCAACAGAGACTCAAGGCACCAGCTGCAGAGAGAATATCAAATCAGCCCTTCCACTTTTTCTTCATTTGCTTTCTCCTGAGCTTGCTCTCAGCCTCAGAAGCTGCTCCAGCCTCAGCACTTAACCTTTGACCAGCACGTCCAAAGCTTTAGCAGTTCCTTGGAGACCCCTCCACTCCACATTCATAAGACCCCACCGGAAGCACCGCCTCCAGCTTTGGGGTCCTCAGCACAGGAGGGACATAGAATCACAGAATTACAGAATATTCTGAGTTGGAAGGGACCCACAAGGATCATTGAGTCCAACTCTTAAGTGAATGGCCCACACAGGGATCAAGCCCATGGCCTTGGTGTTAGTCACCATGTTGTAGCCAGCTGAGCTAATCTACATAATCTGACATGGACATGTCAGAGCAGGGCCACAAAGAAGGCTGAAGGGATGGAATAGCTCTTCTATGAGGAAAGGCTGAGAGAGTTGGGGTTGTTCAGCCTGGAGAAGAGCAGGCCCTGGGAAGACATTATAGCACCTTCCAGTACAGAAAGGGAGCCTACAAGTGAGCTGGAGACAGACTTTTCACAAAGGCACGTAGTGATAGGACAAGGGGGAAGGACCTTAAACTGAAGGTAGGTTTAGATTAGGTATTATGAAGAAATTCTTTACTATAAGTGTAGTGAGACACTGGAATAGGTTGCCCAGAGAAGCTGTGGATGCTTCATCCCTGAAAACATTCAAAGACAGATGGGGCTTCGAGCAACCTGATCTAGTTAAATATGTTTCTGCCCATAGCAACAGTGTTAGACCTTTAAAGGTCCCTTCCAACCCAAACTATTACAAGATTCTGTGTTTGCACTGTGGATCAATAAGTTGAGTTTTTCAGTCTAATGGCACTGATAGCATTGCACCTCCACTGAAATCCAAGGAATTTTCTTCTGAAAGCACCCAAAAGCCAATACACACCTTTCCCATCAGGCATGTTGTCAGTAGCGTACATCTAACATTTCAGCTGTACCTGCAAATTCAGTGCCAACAACCATTCGTTCTCAAAACACTACAACACAAGAATACAAAGGAAAACCACAATTCAGAAGTTTTACTAGAAGTAAAGAACTCCCTTATTTCAGGAGGTTATTATGTGAATAATCTGTGATCCTAATTTGCTGTTTAGTCTGCCTTCTTTGGCTACACAGATCAGTCCCTTACTCCAAAGGCTTCTGTTCCGAGTTCCTGCATGGTTACAGCCTTCAGACAGATCCATTTTTGGGTAAGCATAGAGAAAGAATCCCCTTTATTTTATAGAAATCTGACTTCTCAGAGAATAGCAGTAAATCAAAATGAGCTTGGATCACAAAAGGGGAAATCATAAAAGACACAAGGGTATTTGACGAGAAACACAAAATGCCAGTGTAAGAAAGGAATTTCCTTGTGTTTTTGACCAAGTCTCTGAAAACTTGAACCTTTTCACCAGAAATGCCATCCCAGTAAACTGGTATTCTTATGGTGATGGTGACTCAGTAGTAGGAAAACTTTCAGATGTTCCTTCTTCCACCTAACACCACTACCCATCTACCCATCTTAATCTACACAATATAGTATAATTCTAGATTATAAACATTACATTGGACATCCAAAAAACTTGGTATAACCCATGAATAGATAAAAATGTTCTTCAAAGGCCATTACCGTAACTGGAATGAATACATTAGACACAGTCCTCCTCCTTCCTCATTTAACTGACTCAAATGTCTAAGCACTAACAGGAACCAAAAAGCTTTTCCTGGAAAATGTTCAATGTAGGAAAGATAGCATACACTGGAGGTAACACAGTACAAGAACAATGATATCATATTCCAGGAATAGGTAGAGGTTGCTCCAGCTTGAGATAATGGAAACAACTTAGAGCACGATTTAAACTAAATCTAAATTATGTCTGTATGAGAGAGCTATAAATTCAGACAGGAGGGGAAAGGAGTAGTTACATGACTGTGGGTTTTCAATGAAGCTCTTTGGATAATTGTTGAACCTGAGTTTTTATTCTATAATTGAGGTGATTATTTAATTTGAATTTTATTAGGAACCATGCACTGTAGCAACATTCTCTTTTAGTTTGCAGATATCAGCAGGGTAAGATAGGCATGCATGAAGACCTAGAATGAAACATTACACCTCACTGAAAATTCATCATGTCTAATTAGTCACCTAAAGGACTGATTAATTAAGTTTGGTAGGAGGGTTGCTTCCATCATACTAAATACTTCCTGAAAATGTAGATATATTCCAATAAGAGCAAACAGAAGGAAACCAAATTATAGAAGATTATTACTACTATTTCTAAGCTTGCAGAAATCCTTTTCTAGATGCTACATACCACAGTAAAATACTAGAATTAGAATTAAATAGCATTCAATCTCCAGTTTCAAATATCAGAGGAATTTCATTAAATCATATTGTACTTCCTTTTAGGTAAGATTTTAACAGACAGAAAAAATAGTAATAGCTTTCAGAACTTGCATTTTTGCTGACATCTCATGTTTCTAAAATATGCTTTTGATTTTAATGACAATGGAATATTTGCAGTAAATACAGGTCATCCTACCTAGCAATTATTAAAAACTTTTCAGACTTTTAATAGTCTCTTATGACAATTAGGTTACTAACAGATTATAAAACTCACACACAGAACCTGATAAGCTGAGAACCAGAACTATGAAATAAATTAAATTTCCATATACTTACTGATTCTCTCCTTTAAACAACAGGTAAAATCTCAAATGTAGCCTTTAATAGAATCATAAAAACTGCCAATTTTTTTGTTTTTGTTATTGCTTCCTTTCTATGTCTGGCACACTCAACACACTGTTGGATAGCCCTGTCAGGCAGCATCCATGTAGTTTTCAATCTACTTTGATTTTCTGAGCATCAACCACAAAGTCTTCCTATAATGGCATATTATATTTTCCCTGTTAGTACTCTGCTGAACATGAATGGAGTTCTGATGCTCTTGTTTCCTTCTTACTCAAGCAACAACCACTCTGACTGACTTTCCTGGGAGCCTGCCTCAGCAGGGAGAGGTGACCTCATCCGTTTAACACAAGAAAGGGCAGAACTAGGAAAATATTAGCTGCACACTCACCTCTTATTTAATATCAATAATGTACATTGCAGTAAAACCTAGCAGCCAGACACTGCTGTGCTTTCATCTCTTCATATACACAACTGACAGAATCAGGAACTTTATAACCTGCAAATAGGAGTCCTTATAAGCACAATTAAGGGGAATGATCTTGGACTGAAAAACATAGCCAGGATCAGATGTCCATGTTTATCCTATGTTGCATAAATTTATAGTACCCTGTATGAGTAATTCATGTCACCATATTGGCTGCAGTATCGTCAGGCATACAAACGTGCCTGTATCTGAAATATGACAGCTAAAAAAATACGTGAGCATTGACAAAACTGCTTAGCAGGCATTTCTTTCCTGAAAAAGTTAGAAGTTGGTATTTCTCAAAATGTTGTAACCATTTGCATTTTTGGTACTAAAATTTTATCAAGACAATACACACAGTATCCTCCAGAACTTCTGCTTTAGCTTTCAGACTTAAATGTACCAAATTAGATGCATTTAATTAGTTATAAGGAAGAGGTGTTTACAAGGAGGGTGGTGAGACACTGGAACAGGTGGCCCAGAGAGGAGCGGTTTCCCTGGAAACCATCAAGATCAGACTGGACGAGGCTCTGAGCACCTGATTTAGTTGAAGATGACCCTGTTCATTGCAGAGGGGTTGGACTAGATGACCTTGAAAGGTCCTTTCAACCAAAACTATTCTGTGGTTCTAAATTGAAGGCCTAAAAAGTCTGGACAGAGAGAGGCACAATTTTGAACTACTGTCCTCACACATCAGTTATCAAAATTGTTTGGGAGGTTTTTCCTTCAAAATATGTTTCAGCTTCCTATAAAAAATATTTTCCAAAGGGAAGAAAGCCCTCTTTAACAAACAACCTTTCTCTCTGTCCCACAACACCTTCCAGGGGGAAATATTTGCACATTTTTTCAGTCAAGAAATTTTTATGAAACAGTACCTTCCAGGCTGCTTTGTTTTGATCAATATTCTACTTGCTTTTCTGTCTTCCACTGCAGCTATTCCACTTGGCATAAGCCACTAAATAATCTTCCAGGCGTAAGCTGAATTCTCAGAGTAGAATAATCACTACCATAAATTCTGTGTTTCTTTCCTTTTCCTCTCAAAACCAAAAAATATTTAGAGTTTTTAGCAGTGCAAAGGAACAAAACTGCTGGAGCCACCTCCAACTTTCAACTCGAATACCATCCAAAATCTTCCCATGTAAGTAAACACCCCCAGGGCAACCAGTCATATATGGATAGCTAGAGAAAAATTTTTCCTTCTGCTGCATTAGGCAGAACATAACTCCAAGTACACCAAATCTGATCGGATGAAATAGAAGATATAACCAACCAACCAACATTAACCCTGAAAATAATCAGTGAAAGGAAGAAAGTTAATTTCTGAATAGCATATGTACCTGACAGGAATGCAAGCAAGTAAATCCCAGTCACCAAGAGAGCAGTTGGGGCAGGTCTTTAACAAATTCAATAGACATCAGGAACCTCAGCAGAGTTCCATGATCTGTTGTCTCTCAGCTGCTGCATCATCTTTACCCGAGGGCTGTCAGTCCAGACTTACACTCTGCTGTAGGGGACGCATGCCACACAAACTTTCAATGTATTTACTGATCCCATTTCCAGGCAGATCACGCACTGGGAATGTTCGTGATTAGTAGTGAATTATTTCAAAACAAAGAATCAGTAATGCCACATGTAATTCGCTGACACTGTACCCCACCGACTCCAAGGTGGGTGTGGATGCACACAAGAACAGTGAGTCCCTTTGCTACTTCTTGTCTAACATAACATACTTTCTCACTTATTGACAAAGAACTGTTGAAGAGAGAGGGTGCACAAATTCAATTATTTTTTCCAACCATTTTGAGAATAACAACCTTTAAAAATTCCACAGTGGAAGCATTGTAAGTTCAAACTCATAGACAATAAACATGCTTTTTTCATTTAGGCTTTAGTAGTAGCTCATGGATCTCCATGCAAGCTATATAATGAAACACAATCCCAATGAATTGGAAGTCCTTTTGCATTCAAGACCTGTAACATGCATTCTGTTTTTTATTAATACTAAACATACTGTAGCTAAAATACTAATGAAATAAAATATAATGGTATGATACATACAAATGTATCCTAAAACAGAATACAATGTTAGTTACCTCACTTTGAAGATATGAAATCATAATCGTAATTATTTGCTTTGTAGAACTAGAATAAAAGAAAAAATCCCATTCTCTAATACTGAAAGCTCTCTTCAAAACCCACTATTTTCTTACAAGGTTGTCTCAGACATAGTATTTCTTCAGTTAAAAATAAACAAGGAAGATAAGACAGCAAGCAAGTTCCAAACATACACTGCTTCTACCTTGAACATGATTTTTTGCACTGCTTTTTTTTTTTCATTTTAAGAAGGGAAAAGGCATGCTCCAGAGATTGCTCTGCACCCAAGTAAGAGATGCAATTAAAAATCAGTCTTGTAAAACCTTATTGTTTCTCTCAGAAGGGATAGCAATTGCAGTCTTCGCAACCTGAATGCTAATGAGCTCCTACTGTATCCCATACAATTTGATCCTGTCCATCAGAACTGCAGGTTCCTGTGCACTCAAAAGGTAAAACAAGGATAGTGAAGCTGGTAATAAAGAAAATCAGGACCTAGTCTGTCACACCAATAACAAATATTCCCTAGTTAATAACATATAATAACTTCTGTCTGGATGTACACTTTCAGTGTACTGATTTTAAGAATTTTTCATGAAACATAAACAGATGTTATATTTTAAACAAAACCAGTTTCCTTCATCTACTAAATCAAGTACATAAGCACTGCAAACAACCCTTAAAATATATTTTTATTTTAAAGACTTATATATGCATGGTGTATGGCATCGGTAGGAAAAAAATCAGTCAGATGCAAGGTTTATTTTTCACTACTCTGCCTCTGACTACCACTATAAGCAACTGATGCCTAAGGAAAGAGTAAATAAGTGAGGGAATGGCAGCAATATTTCCTCAACAGCCAAGGGACTTCCCAAGCCAAACTCTGTGTCTATACCTTTGCTCTGATAGCACTTCAGGGGTCTTTTGCCAAGAATTCATCAAATGATTTCACAGCTTGCTTGTGTAAAAGAATTTCCAACAGTTTGAAAATTTTTTGAAAGCTTTCAGGTTGAAAAATTGTGTTTGATAACCTGTTTCCTTGCACCATAAAAAAAAGAATAAATAGTCTGTGTTCTTTTTCAGACTTTTAAAGGTTAGAGGAAACTCTGGGCTATTATTCAGATAAATTCCTCGTTAAAGTTGAAATGTGTCAGTGAACTTCATCTCCTCATATATGGATGTTGTCTTGTATTCTTAATTGCTGGCCTTTTTACTCTTTTGTAATTTTCCTCTTTCTCTTTCAAGAAAGAAATTCAAACCAGCATGCAAACTTCAATATGTGAAGGAACCATGGATTTATGTAAGTAAATATGTAACACCGTAAGATATTTTCTGTTCATTATCCTTTCTCACTAGAGCCTGATTTTGACAGTTGCTGAGTTTGCAGGGGTGTTTTCAAGGAGTGATATCCAGCATTGCTCCAAGACCTACTGTCTAAATGTTAGTAGCGAATCTCAGCCATTAATACGTGTACTGTAGGCTGGTTCCAAATATGAATTACTTTTATGATTTGAATCTGAAATTTCATCTGCTATTTTTCTAAAGCATCACTCTATGACATTAAGTTTTCCTGGACCTTTTTGCCACAAGGGTTAGCTCTCATTGCCCTTAATCATTTGGTCTCATCAGCCAAGTTGGCCAGTCCTGTGTTATTCATATTTAAAGTACTCATTCTAATAATTTGACTAACCTAGCAAAAAAAAAAAAAAGAATTAAGGCTTGAAAACAATGAAGAACTAGGAAACTAAACATTTTGATAACACATACATATGAAAATTATTTGTCTTTGACATGCCAGCATCTAATTTCTGCCGATCAAACTATAGAGTAAGAAAACTACACTACTTTTAGGATTACAGTGCTTCTATAACTAAATAAAACAGAAAAAACTGAGAAAAACATTTTCAAGCAATTTGTTTAAAGTAAATGAGTATTAACTCCTGCATAAGTAAACATGCAGAATGTAAATAAAAATAACATTTGTAATGCTTGTGGAGCCATATTAAATCAGCAGAATATTGTACTTTTCTTTTACTGTAGGATCACATATATATACATATTAAAAAAACCCCTGAATGTACAATCTATGTGCTTTATAGGTCAAGAAGGATATTAAATAAATGGCTCTATGCTGCTCTCTTCCTACAAGATACCCTGAAATGTGGCATTTATTTTGTTTCTGTCATGATGGGATTGCACATCTGAGAGAACGTGGTTGTTGATTTTAGTACTAAAGACACATCTCTTTCTATGCAGAAGTGCTAAGTAACTGCATGTGTGGTGGTGCATTCCCCTCTCACTTCTTTTACAGGCCGCACTGAAATGTGAGAAGTGCTCGTTAGGCCTCAGCCTTGATGAATGGCACCTGGGCTCAGCTCTTCCTGAGCTTGTCTGCTCCCACAAATGGCTGTTCATAACAATCTCTTGTTTTCTTTAACATCTCTGTTCCCACATTTTCAAAGAAAGTGCCAACCCAAGCTGTGGACACGGTGAAATATTGTTATGACTAAAGCCCACTCTCTTGTAACCCTATAAACTGTGGTCCAAAATGAGACCCTTTGACCTCTCCTGGACTGCAGCAGGCTGCGACCACGAACCTCCCTCTGCTTGGGGCCTCTCAGAGCCAGCAAACTCTCACGTCTGCTGTACCTGCAGGATCGCCGAACAGCGACGAGTCCTGGGCTGATGCCCTCACTGCTCATGGCCGACCCTTCACACGCTGGGAGATGCAGAGGCATCCAACGTGAGTATTTCACTGGCCTCTAGGGGAATTTTTCACAGGTACCTTGCTTGCACTGATTCTTTGTGTGCATGCACCTGCACATATGCTAGAGGAAATCAGGGAGAAATACTGCTCTTAAGTGCCTTAGATATCTCAGTAGGTTAGGCCTGTAAGTAAGGTTAAGCCATAAGTTACAAGTTAAGTTAAATCCTTCTGTGTTGTTCTTCTGTTAAGTTGCTAAGTTCGACTTCGAAGTCATAAGTCGTGTTAGGTTAAATGTTGTTAAGAGCTATTCCTCTGTTAAATTGTTAAGTTATGTGTTGTTCCTTTGTTGAATTGTTAAGTTTAAGGTATAAGTTAAAGTACTGTTAAGTTTGAGTGCTGTTAAGATTTTAGGCTGTATTCCTTTTTATCTGTGCTCTTACTCTACTTTTGTCACACACACAAACACACACACAGACACATCCCTCCCCCCACCCCCCGATAGTTCTCAGTTCGTTTCTGTTTTGATTGCCTGGATTTTGGTTTTAGTTGTGTTGTTGCTTGTTTTCCCTCGGTGTGCCTTAACTGTCCTGTGAGGAGTAGGGTGAATCTTGCCAACGAACTTTGTGGTGCTCTTGCTTAATATTAAATCTGGTTTTTGCTAATACCCTTGCTGATGATTTTTTAAGCAACCACAAATGCATTTGTAACAGCACGTGACTATTTTAAGGAGGTGAACCAACAGTGCACAAAAAAAAAGAGACAAAGTTTAACAGTTTAACCATAAATCAGAGGTTAAATTTAGAAGCTACATCACTCTCCACACACTTTTTTCCATCTCCTGTTTCTGAATGAAGTCCTAGATGGCAAAAAGCAACTGAGGAGTTAAACATGCAGTCCACTTTATGCATGAATTACAACATAGAGTAAAATCAGCTGTAAGCATAAGGAGACCGTGTGGTCTCCCTCTGAATGCAGCTCTAGTACGACCATGTAACAGAGTAGAAAAAGTAATTTATGCACACAGTAAAAGACCATCAGCTTGCAGAAGGGGCCCCATTGATTTTGCCATTTGATCTTCCATGAGTAATTCTAGAGAAAGCCCCAAATTAATCCTTCAAGCAAACATCAGGGAAGGATCAAGCTAAAACACTAGCTGGTATTCTTGGTAAACATAGGAATAGCACTACTGCTCAGATCACAGTGTGCAATTGCACTGGGAAATATGAAAATTCTCAATAATAATGTTTTCCTACAGTTAAGTTTAAAAGCCAGAAAGCAGCACATTTTGGCCAGAGAACGATGTGGTTGCAGTCCAGATCTGCAAACAGAGCTAAGCACTTCTCTGCTATTTTACTCTCAACATGAGATTGGCTCATGAATGCTTTTGTTGGAAACAATCTCAGTGCTTCCAGCTTCCAACACCTTCTGCTGGCCCACATCTCCTACACAGCTGGGCAATTTCATTATACTTAGCAAAAAGACTACAGCTAATTAAAAGCAATGTAGTCTTTTGGAAGGCAAAGAAAGGAGGGTGTTCAACCTCTCCACCACTTCAAACAAAAATGCTCACATTCAGTTCTGCTAACAATTTTGGAGTAAACAAAACAACACTGACTGTGTAACATAGGCTTTAAAAATGTTTTTAATATATTGAAATAATTGATATATTTAAATATTGCAATTTTTTGTCTTTCTTAGCACAGTTCTACAGATATTTCAAAATCTTCAAAGGAAAAGAAACATGCCACAAACTGCAGTGTCTCCAGCCATTGAAGTGTATGTGGGAGACAACTCCAGCTAAGAGAAATGCTCCTGCTAAAGACAGTGTACATTTAACTACAGTTAAGATATAATACAACCCTTCTCCAGACAGGCAACTGTTGTTTTCCCTACACCAATCATTCCCAGCTGTGGAGATTTTGCAAGTGATCCCCCACAGATACCCAAGTGAGAAAAAAAACACATGGTTGTTCATACTGATGGCTTTCAGTCCTAGAAGTGAGAAACATTTCACGAAAAGGAAAGGAGGGAAGGAGGGAGGGAAGAAAGGAAGGAAGGAGGGAGGGTGAGAAGGAGGGAGGGAGGGAGGGAGAAAGAAAGGAAGAAGGAAGGAAGGATTGATTATGATCTCCTTCCACCATTGTATTAATCTTAGGTGCACACTACGAGCAATTGGGCCTGACGTGCTTCCAGCACTGTCCTTGCCCAAGGAAGTTAGAGATTTCATTAAGGAAAGCAAATAAGTGCTGTCATCCACTCCATTTTATCAAGCTTTGCTCCACCTTTTTCTCCTGAAAAACAAATGCATTCAACAAAAAAGTGCATTCAGCCTCCTTCAAATGCCTACACTGCTGCATCACCAGTCACTGGAAAAAGAAGGTTCTTCAAGACGGCTGCAGTGACCGCGCCTAAGCTACTAACTGGGTGACACTATGGGGAAATTAAAGGACTCAGATCATATTCAAACACTCAGTCATCTGAAGAGGTATGTATGGGAAAGATACTTGTCAACATGTAGATATTTCACAAGGAAAACACCGAAAATATTTCTAATTGCTGACTCACATATTTGCAGTATGATATCAGTGGAGAACACTACTACACTACAAGCTCAAGAGATTGATAAACTGTAAAGCCCTGACAACAAGGAAACAGTTATACTGTTCTTGTGCTTTATTTTTTTATTTGGTATTTTTTACAAAAGCTGATCCCAACAATAAAAAAAAAATCTTTGTGAGTTCTTGTTTTATAAGTACAGGAAACATTTTTGAAAGGAAGAAGCTCATTAATACTCTGATGAAAATATTAAATATTTCAAGATTCAACAGAAATGTTGGAGTCATTTAAACAATTTTACACCTTGGAATTTCCACGTCTTATTTTCATACAAAAGAAAACAAACAAACAAAGAGTGTTTGAGACTCCACTCAAAAAATGGGGAATGCCATAACTAGCTTCAGAAAAAAATAAATCTTTTTTTATACTCTTACGACAGAGTATATTTTCAAAGTCATAAAATGCTCAGGAATGCTTCTTTTTTGTTGATTTTAACAATTACATAACACTGAACTAAAATGATGTCTTTAACAATGTGAAAAGGGAAAAAGGGAAAAAATCCACTTTGAATGATTTTGTATTCATGTTTCTTCTCTACAGAAAGAAAGAAATGCATACCTTTTTATTTTTATGAGAAAGCAAATTTTTTGGGAATGAAATACCACAGAGGAGTAGTGAAATAACACAGAAGAGTAGCATATGTTTTACCAGGAAATCTCTCAAAAGCTTTTTCAGTTTCACACTGCTCCGGTATCCCTTTTATCTGAACATCTTGTCTGTGCCTTTTACAAATTTCCAAGCTGTTATAATGCTCCCAGACTGACAGCACCCAGCAGAGCCAGGTAGCAGTGGGGCCTCATTGTGCCAGCCACAGTGCAAAACACAATGGCAGATGTTTTATCTGCCCCAAATTGCTTCTAATCCAGTGGCTGTGACACGTGGCTGCCTGGTGATAGCGCCATCACAGCCATCAGACAGGCCTGTCTCCAGTGACGTTGCCACGATTTCACATGCGGGTTTAAAGTAACATTTATCAATCCCATGCATAAAGGTTTTATTCTGAAGACAATTAAGCATTTTGAAATCTCTCCAGCCACCGACTTTTCAGGAAACCACATGTTACCCAGGCTCTTCTCTTGCCAGCACAGCACACACAGAGCCAAGTGTGCTCCGCAGCCCACTGGAAGCTGTCTAGGCAGAGTCCTTTTAGATACAGTTATTACACTTTGAAAAAGCAGCTGAGGCTTTTTATTCCCTATGTGATATTTCTGCTCTCAAACTGCAAGTGATCATAATTGCACGAGAAGCAGTTTAGAAAGTGAAAAAATAAAAACCCAAACCAAAATAAAACCCCTGGTTGGTTACTTTTTCTACGTAGAAAATAGTGAACTTGTTACAGAAGTTGTTTACTAAATATCTGAACTTACTGCCACACTAAATAAAAGTCCTCGTTTTGTCTTCACTTTACACTTTAAAAATGGTATCAGAATCTTTGTACCCTTGCTCATTTTCAAGCTTGGGACCACTCGATAACCTTCAGTTTGAATGACCTGTGAACAACAGTCTCTGATACACCGCTGCTTAACCACAGGCTTGTGGTTAAATACCTTTTATCCTCTAGGCATACCTAGAAATGGATTTTAAATGACACTGGTATAGAAGCAATACTGTTTCTATCTACACCTTGCACTCACAGAAGGTTTTTGCCCTTTCAGAGTTCATTAAGCATTCAGACAAAAAGTAGGTAAATGGCACTACCTAGCAAGGAGGAAGCAACTCTGAAACCTGATTTGCTTAGGAGGAAACTTCTGCTCTGCTGATGGTTGGTCCCTTTCAGATTTTACTCCAGTGACTCAGCTCTGCCCTTTGACAGCTGGAGATGGTGATCGGTCAAGTCTCTCTTCAAGCAGTAATAATTAAAAAAATTGTTTTTGTCATACAAACCCCAGATACATGTATAATGGGCTGCTGCTTAGCACCCGCTTAGTTATTACATTCAGGCTATATCTCTTCTACAGGCATTTTTAATTTATCTCTAAGAGGATTTATGGGATGGATACGCTATTTAAAAAACAGATGACGAGGTCAGTGCAGCCCAAGGTCTTTCATTTCAGCTTTTGCAATTAACACATACACACCGAAAGTGCTGGAAAGATCTCAGAAGAGCAGTGGATTTGTCAAGTGCCAATGCATGTCTCCCACATGCATTTTCAAGGGGAGGTAATGGAAGACCAACAGCAAGTATACCGATGCCATGTAAATTAGAAAGGCATAGGTGATCAGTTGTAGGAGAGAATGCGGAAAAAAAATGCACCAGATACAGAATGTATTTATTTATTGCAATAAGTTTCACCAGTGAAAAAGATCAGCTTTGCTAAACAGACCTTGTTGAGAATGAAGCAAGCTTCACTCTCTCTTCATAGTTAACTTTCAACCGCCACACTCTGATGGCAGGATTCACTGAACTTGTGTCTGTTTTTAAAAGAAATGTGCCTTCAAGCATTACCCTTTGACCAATATTATTATTTCTATCTGCTTCAGCAAACACAAAAAGAGCAGTTTAGATGCTGCCTTATTAGAGATGGGACTGTGTAGGATGAACAAGGAAAATATTAGGACATTCCAGTAAACCTAAACTCCATGCACTGACCTGGAACCAGGGTAGTGCTGTGAGAGCTGGCACTCTCTGGGAAATCCACTACTCGTTTGAACTCAAGCTGGGAAAAAGTCTCTGAACTGAAAGCTAGGGATTTGCACAGATCTACTAATATATATATATAAGCTATACTATATAGGATGCATCCCGATGGGGAGATGGCATTATGTAACTATTGTTAAGGAGAAAGCAGAACTGAAGGGGAAAGGCAGAGACGAAGGAGGGGAATTAAGAAAAAGAAATCCGAAAAGTAGAGACCCAGGGGATGAAATAGTAGAGAAGAGAGTCAGTGGTTTCAATTTCACTTGTCTCCTCAGGCCTTGGTGAAGCCTATAGCTAGCTTACTATATTTAGAAATGGATGTCTTCCTGCAGGTTTATTCAGTGATTTGAACTGGAAAAAATTATCTTGTTGGGGGAAGAGAAAGGGAGTGGGCAAAACATCCTCTTGTGCCGCTAAGACTGAAATGATATTTCAGATTCAACTAAGTCTGCAGTAGAATAAGACGCTCAATTTTCAATCAGAACTTGGAGTTAAATACACTTACATAATTTCAGCATTAGTGGTTGAATATGAAAAAGCAGCCATTTATTTCTTCATTTGTTAGCAGCTCCAGACTCTGAAAGATAACTTGGTTTCCCAGACATAGTTGGCA
This sequence comes from Atrichornis clamosus, assembly GCA_013400975.1. Classification (NCBI taxonomy): domain Eukaryota; kingdom Metazoa; phylum Chordata; class Aves; order Passeriformes; family Menuridae; genus Atrichornis; species Atrichornis clamosus. The sequence continues at coordinate 211,134 of WBMZ01009250.1, read as the reverse complement.
GGAAAGTCAGATTTTCAGGTTATGAGATATCATTATTCTCTTTCCCACCACCCCCACCATGTATTTACATCAGAAACAAACCAACAACTCTTCGCAAATTGCCAATAAACCAGAAACTCAAATTTTTAATTGCAGAGAAAAAAGTAATAGCATTTCTGACAAAAAATACCTTTCATTATTTGTCGGGCCATCTTTATGGAAGCTGAACAAGAAAAAATTGGGATCAAATTAAGAGGTGCTCTGAGCTACTTTACACCAATTCAGAGATAAAGCATGGCTGGAATAGGCAACTGCCTTTTAAGGCTATGGAAAGCACAGATGTATTCTGAGGGGCAGAGGAGGGGTTACCAACATTAAATCTGAGTGGTCTGCTGGAAAATTTCACAGGGAGAGTGATGAGCAGCAAATGCTCTCCAAAATGGATACAAATATGTTGTCAAGTCACTGTGACAGATCCATTATGGGTGAGCAGCTTAGCAGCATGAACTCGATCTCAACTGTCTCACAATATAAATGCCACAAGCTCAGAAGGACTTGAGCTTCCAGTTCCCCCATCCCTTACTCTGAGGTTTGCAAAAGTGAGGTGGCATTCAAGAGAAGCAGCAGGTCAAGGATAGGCTTATTCACAAGAACAGCTACGCTGGGAAAGACCCTCCTGTCACATGCCAAATCTACCGCACTGTGAAGCTACACATTTTCAAACACATATGCTCCCACAGTTGCTCTCTTATTCTCCAGCTGCAGAAAGGAAATGTCAATGCAGTTACAGAAAACAAGTCATACATCTGTTTGCATATTCTGATTTCTCAAATTACACCAAAATGTCACAGCACGTGACTATTTTTTACTACCATGAACTAATGAACACAAGAAAGATAATGATAAAAGTGGTGGTAGCAACTTGTAAAATGACATTTCCTTGAGGTGTTAGCTGTAATACTTTCAAAGTCAATCTATGATGTATATATGGGACATATATGGGCAAGTGAAAGCTAGAGCTTTTACAATGTATTCAATATTCAAAACCAGAATATTTAATGGAAAATTAAGTTTAATTATAACAGTTAACGCCACATTACAATCTTTGCTCACACTCCTATGATAGTACAGCAAAAGGCATTTCAGTACATGTTTAAGTCTCATTAAGGTCTCAAGAATGTGAGCCTTATGGTTGGCTGAGCCATGGCATGAGTCACCAGCCAAACTCAAGGGATCTTCAGAACAGCCACAGTAGCAAGGCAGCAGGGTGGGAACTTAGAAAATGTGAAATACACTATCTCCACTGTTCAGGAAGATTTCTCTCTCACTGTGATGGATTTAGTAGGAAATACAATAATTTACAAGATTTCCTATTATTTCTTTGCGATTAAATTACTGCTAGGTCAGACACCAAAGTTTCCTAGAAGATCTCTTGCTAATTCAGTATAGTATAAACATTGCCACATGTAGATGTGAGTGCAGGGACACATGGAAAAGGCCAAATATGTCCTGCCAGCAAATATGATGAGAGACTAAAGGGCAGAAGGTGCCCTCATTGTAGAAAATACGGACAACTCCATTTGTTTCTTAAAATCTAACCCTGGTTTTCCTCTAAAATCCATGTTTGATGCCACAAAATAGAAGAAAATAGCAAGGACTCCGTCCTGGCTGATGATCAGCTAGCTTAGTGTGTTGCTCCAAGGACCAGATACTGCTGAGAAAACACACAAAGGAAAATTTTCATACATCAACCTAATCACACAAGAATCACTTTTACATCTTTTATCTTGGTTTCTGCTCTCCACCCTGTCTCTTTTCCAGTGCTACAGCACCAATGCAATCCCACCTACTGGTGAGGGCTTAGTGTTTTTCAGTTCCACTCAATAAACAGACTGACAGCTGACACCACAGCCCCTAACCTTAGCTAAGCTCCAACAGTGAGTTTCCTGCCATTGCAACCCAGCCAACACTGTGTGGCTCATTCATAGGGTGAGGATTCCTCAGTTACACCCATGAGTTGGTCGATGTTCGCCAGACAAATCACTTTATCACATACCTGCTTAAAGTCATCCGAGTAATTCAGCAACCATTTCCACCACCATTTCCACCCCCACAGTTTCTAAAGCACGTAGTCCAGTGTTTACTACAATACAGCTTTTTAAGACCTACGTACCTTGATATTTACAGAAGTGAGTATACTGGTACCAATTCTAGCTTTGGAGGTTTTTTGAGATTGAGAAGAAGGGCTTTTGCTTTTCTGAAACTGGCCAAGTCCTCACAGGCTTTGGTGTTTTGTTAATTTGTTTTGTCTGCTTTTGTGTTTGTTTTTTTTTTTTTTTTGGCATATATAATTGCATTATTGTCGTGAACTCTGATTAGAAATCCAATATAATAGACTTTGAATTTTGCATTTTAATATCAAAGGACTGCATTGTATTATCAGCACCACTCTTTGAAAATAAGTGATCTTCAGTTTTTCAGTGTGCCCATATTAAATGTAAAGAGATATTAACTTATGGAAACATTTGAACTAATTTACCATTGTCAAATGATGACCTTATGAGACTGGATAAAGAAACAATCATTAACATAAACTGGTAGACTGCCATGAAGCCAAAGGAGAAAAATAATGAGATATTAAGCAGATTAGCATTAACTAAAACCCAAACAAACAACCCACACATTAAAAAAAAAAAAGTAATAAAACACCCTCCACTCTTCAGTATTTACTGCACATTTAATGTCAGGTTGCTATTTTTACTGACATCTTTCTGAGCCTCTGCACATAGTAGTGCCCTCTAATAGAAACAACACTGTCAGAACAGAAATAGCTTCATTTTCAGCTCTGTCTTCACTAAAAGTTTATTTTAGATTTTTTTTCAACTACAAATTCATCTCTGTGGGGAACAATATTCAATGTATGACTGCTGAACCGTAAATAATGATATCACTGTAATAAATAATTCTAATAATCAATTCAAAAGCAAAGCAATATGACGAGTAATTTTTAAGTGAGTTTGCTTGAGTTCTTACACATATCATTCATGTTCACTGCACAATTTACCTCTCCTTAACTTTTTAACTACATGTAGATGGTTCTCCTTCATTTTCTCAACACATTAGTTAATGACATTATTCCCTAACAGAGAAGTAACTTTTCATAAATATCTTCAGCAGAATTTATTCTCTTCTGCCATCCTTAAAGGACCTGTCTGAACCTGGCCATTATGATGCCAATTTCATCCCCTTTGTCCTTTTGCTCTGTTCAAGCCATGCAACTGATAATTAAAGCAGAATGAATTAGGATGGGGAGTTGCCATCACAACAGGTAATTAAGTAAGCAATGAGAGAAACCCAACGCACTGAACCAGGGATAATGAAGGATGTTTTTAACTGTATTTGTTCACTTACCCATCCCCACCAGCTTCTCATTGCAGTTCCTTCACTATAACCTCGGCCTCTGACCTCTCACTTTTGGGCTCTTTATTTCCCTCTCAGTTCCATGTTTCCAACTTGCTGGAATTTTACGTCCTGAAACAGCTGCCTGTATACCTGCCCCTCCTTTTCAGCAAAGTGCTGTTCTTCTTGCAATAAGTCTTTCTATCCTTCTCCCCACATAATGAGCTGTATCAAATCCACACATCAAATCCAATGGCTGTCATCTATTTTCCTGGTGCTTTTTTAGGACATTAATGTCGTTACTATGAACAATTTTCTATGTGTTCGCAGCTTGACAGCATTTTGCGTGTGTTACAGACTGTTATTTTCTCACTCTTGTTTCTGGTTTAAGCCTGTGGCACAATCCATATTGCATTTCCTAAGGATCAGACCTTCCAAAACACTGGACACTTGCTCCTGACACAGTGAGGGAAAAGATCGATCCTCTTAGATCTTTCCTCTTTTAAGGAAAGATTCTTCTATTAAATGCCTTGATCTTTTATGCTACAGCAGAGATACACACACACACACACACACACACAGAGCAAGCCTCTACTGAAAAGGTGAGCTCATGAAGTGTTCTCTGACATGAATCCTTCCCTTTCTGCAAGGAAGGACAGATCTGCATATTTCTGCAGGACCATTTTCCTTTTTCTGCTTCCCACAAGCAAGAATGGATTTATCCAACCCATGACAAAAGGCAATGTAGCAATGGAAATATATATCCATTTGATCCAGTGTTCCCAATCACATTTATGTAACACATGCGCACAACACCAATTTCTCTCAAGCATTCCCGCAATATGAGTCCTCCTCTCATTTGAGGCTTTCATGCTCAGACCCCATTAAGTGCCTGCCTGTATAATTAATTGCAAGATATTACACACACACACAAACTAAGGTTCATTTTATCTAGGAAAGGATGAGTTTCTGAACTATAAATCACAATATACTGACATTTTAGAAGCTGCTCAATCCATGTGTGATATACAGGTCTGGATGGCAAACTGTTCTGGTGCTAAAAATATTATCATATGTTTTACCTTCCCTGTCATTAAATTTACTGTCACTTTGCAATCCCTGTGTTAGTCTGGTGCTGCTAGTTTGCCTTTGATGGTCTGTATCAAAATGAATGAAAAATTCAAGTTACAAACCCCATATTGGATACCTTGAATGAAGTGATGGAAGTAAAACCAGCTTAAAGGAGTTAAACTCTCTCCTGCACTGTGGCTGTTACAGGCCTGGGTGCAAAGAGATTTCAGTTTCCTGACAAGTGTCTGTGAGAAAGCAAGGCTTTCTCAAGGACGCTGCAGGAAAACAATCTCAAAGTATTGTAAACTATGGTCTTGTTATGAGACCAAAGAAGAAAACACATGAGGTAAGAGTTACTGGGTCCAGCCAATCCCTTCTGGAGGGTGGCTGGTCAGTGAACCAATGACCTTATGTTAGTCCAGCGTGCTAAGGTATATAACCACCTTTGTAAATACAATAAAGAGGTCCGTTTGCATCTACATAAGGCCGTCCGTGTCGTTGGTGTCCGGGCCCGCTAGCGACACTACACAAATTCATAAAAAGAGAACTCTGAAGTATCAACATTGATGTTCTAGAAATTTATCATCATGTTCAGACTAGTAGAGAAAGCACTGACATATTTTTGCTACCTTCATTTTTAAATCCTAACCATAAAATAGTGAATGTAGACAACATGTATTGTAAATAGGACTCAAAACCCTACCAGGAATAAATATATCTTGTCAAGATTACTTCAGAAAAGTTACCTTGCAACTTGAAAAATGCCATCATTAAGCAGTCTCCTAAACTGGTTTTCAGAGATGGCAAACTAATAGCTATTTGTCATTTCCATTTTTTTTTTTTGCATACCTAGAAATTTCTACTGCAACTCTCAGTTCAACTTTGTCAGCTCAACTCTGTACAATTAAATACACTTCTCCACAATGCATCTATTTGACTGACACAAGCATTGCAGGACACCATTTGCCTAGCTGCTTTTGACTGCCAAAACCCTTCCAGGAATAATTTACATGTGGATGTCCCTGTGAAAAAGCATCTCTAGAGCCTCACACAAGCTTAACTCAAATCCTTACACATTTTCTTCACTGTTTCTCTGGAAATGGAGCAGCCTCACATACTTCAGGGTAAGTAAAACTCCTGCTTGGGCACATCATTTTTTCATGATTATAAGACCAAACAAGTATGTAGATATACGCACTAAGTATTAAACAATTGCCATCAATAATAAAATTCAACAAACAGCATGATAAAAAACTCTGCCTTTAGTCTCACTTTTATGTTCTAGTGACATGCTTGGATACCTTTTTCACAACACTGCCCATCCGATTAAATAGCCAAAGAGAAAACAATGCCATTAAATAATTTCTCATCATTGACCATTACTACATACAAGCAATTATCTATTAATTTATAAGCACATGGGCTGTATATCAATTACACCAGATTTTCTGAACTGTTTCCTCATAAGCCCAAATATCCCTTTTCACAGTAGGATATCTTAGCACTTTATTTCAAGAAATAATGTTTATTGAAGTTACCTTTTTTTTTTTTGTAAATATCTCCTGATATATACTGTTTCGAAATAAAAAGGTCAGTAATAATTCAAGCCTTATTTCTGAAGTTTCATTTGGGAGAGATGGAAAGGAGACAATTTTTCATTTTACTATCACCAGTGAAAATGCAAAATAAGAAAGATAACACATCTATAGTTTGCACTTACACTAGCATAATTGAGATCAATATTTATCATGTGGTGATAATGTAATAAGATGTGACAAATTCATCTTACCTATCACATCAGATGTCCATGAGTCACAGTTCCACCTCAATCTGAAGAAAACTTGACCTGTTGAATATGAAGCAACACTTCACTCATGATGAAGTCTTGTCCTTTTTACAACAGGCTAACAGGTTAGGGATTTTTGTGGGGAAAAATGAAAAGCAATTTAGCACAACAGACAATTTAGCATCCCAAAACTTTCTTGTCACTTTTTGTTACAATTCAAATACTTACAGATAACTTAGATTGCCCAAGCAGCAATCTATCTTATTTTAAGATTTATGCAGTGTTCGCTGGGGTCCAGCATTTGGATCTGAGAAGTATCTCAGAAAGATGCACAAAACCTCCTAGGGGATATTGATTTTTAAAAACTGGTATGCAAAAATTTTTATGATGCCCTTTGAATAAACCTGCTAAGACCATAAAACAAAACATGCTCTTCTTCTTTTACTTACACTTTTCATTTTGCTCCATTCTACACATATTATTCCTCTCACAGTAAAGTCAAAAGAAGGGAATGGAAAAAGGAAATGGAAAGAAATAATAAGGACTGTCAGGGATATGAGTGGGCTCTTTTCTACCAACAGTACCATTATATCAATTGCATTTTTATAAAATCAGCTCCCTGAAAATCATGGCTGTCAAGTATTTAGTCTTCTTATATTCACATAACCTAACTGAGATCTTGAAAAGTTTTGCTGAAATTTCTTGAGATATTAAGCAAGACAAACAAGACTCCCTAGCAGCCTGCATTCACTAGAAAGTAAACAGAAGTTAGACATGTCCAACACTCATAAATATATGTATAACATATTTCTAATGCTAATATCTTGAAATGAAAAAAGCTTTAACTCTACTAGCGTGGAAGTATTATATAATAAATGTGAGTTTGAGATGATATGACACAAAACCCACATCTTTTGGTGTACAGAACTGTAAAGGTGCTGTATTAATTGCCTCCCAAGTGAAGCACAAAACACGAATCCACCATTGCTGACTTAAATTGTTTCACTGACTCCACTTAAGCAGCAGAAGAAATCTTGTTTCAGAGTAAGCTAAGAAAAGATACACAAGGCAGGACTGTTTAACCTATGACACCTGATATTGATTTTTTTTACGCACTATCTATTGACGTTCTCCTTCCTATTTTTCTGTTGGTCATAAGGATGCAGGAAACTTGACTGCCTCGGAATGAGATCAGTAAGCAAAGCTCAATCCCACTTCTACTCAATTGAGTGGCAGAACTCCCATTAACTTGATAGGGAGTTATAGCAGTGCCTGAATGGCGAAAGATATCCTGCAGGCTTCCTTTTCTTGCCTTGGGCTAGAATGATATCCATCAATATTTCAGGACATAAGAGAGAGAAAAAAGGAAAAATGTAGTTCTTTGGGAAAGATGAGAGAGGGGATTATTCCCATGGTTTGTTTGTTATTTGGCGAGCCTTGTTTACATACAGATAAGCGCAAACCAGAAAGTAAAAGCTCACACTGTTACATGCTGTAACGTTCAAAACAGCAACCTGGCTTTATAATTCATCAGGAAATGTCCTCAGGAATAATACTGTCACAACATACTTGCCTGGTATGAAGAGGAAAGAGATTCAGACTATCAAGTTTCTGATACTGTGCAGAAGCAAATTGCTTTGTCACACACACGTTCATTTGAGACGAGTTACATGGCTCTTAGTGCTGATTTGCATCACTTGTTAGCTATTACAACTGTTTTCCTAGGGAACATTTCAGTAATGAAAAGGGACGAGCTTGAGGCCAGCTGGACAATGCTCAGACTAAATGTATTCATGGCTTTCAAACAAAAAACTCAAATCTGATTCCCCACTCCCACCACTGTGAACTATACTTCATTTTACTTTACATTTCCTGTGACTTGAATACCTTTGAAGTAATATTTGCATTAGATCGTTGGAAGCAGTCAAACCTCTGTCTCTAAAATTTTTAAGAGTGGGAAATGCAACCAGATACTTTAGTGCCCTGCTGTTCTCAGACGGGTTTCTCTCTACATTTCCCTGAAGGTGCACAAGTCCTTTGGGCTTTAGCAGGTGGTCCAGGCATTTGAGCAGGCTCTGCCATTGGAAGAGCCATGACTGAGAAGGGCTTTTGCAGCCTCTATGAGGATCTGAAAACATTTTAAAGGTGAGTGGCAAGATAAACAGTGGCATATATACCTCATCTTTATAATCTATTTGCTAAAGTTTAAAAGAAAAAATATATAATTTTTTTAAGCTTTAAGATCCATAACATCTTTTAGAATATTACTCTTTATGTTTTCAATCTATAGTGTCTTTCTCTTTATTTGCATTTTTGATTAGAGGAAGGTTTATGAATCAAAATCAGTGTAATGGAAATATTTTTAAAACCTATTCAACCATTGATACATATGTTTATCTAGGTAAAAAATGACCTTGAAAATTCACACATTATGTTTAACACACAATATTTTTCTTCTTTTAATTTCAAACATTATTGTTGTATTTCCTCATAAACAGAACTGAAATAACATTTCCTTTTTAGATCAAGATGGAGTTCATGACTCAATCACCTCTTTGCTTCCTTCTTTCAAAAGACCAGCACCTTTCAGGGCACAACACACAGGTATGCATTACTAATAATGGAAAAGGTCCTTGAGTGAATTCTATCAGTTGTGCTCTGTGCTGTTTTTCTGCAATATTGCTGTTTACAACAGCGAATATTTTATCTTTGGACTAAACCGCCAGAGTAGGAACTGTACTATATGGCAGTTGATACAAATACAATGGGAAAAACATGCAAGTCATACAAACCAACATCCAATTTCTTAAAAGAGCTAAAGCTTCAAAAAAGAGTAATTTGCTCAGTGAGCAAACTATTTGGCAAGCAGTGTTATTCCATTATCCATTTAAGGTTGTTTTACATTTACAGTATATGTGTTGTTTTATTCTCTCTCAAGTAACAATTTAAAGACCCTCAACTTTAAGTTATTAATCCCTAATGTCTGAGACAAGACATTAATTTATTCTTTCAAGTGAGAGAAGCAACAAGAGTTCATGTATCACAGTGCCTCTCAGGAGAAAGTCTTGTTTAGCTACTGCACTGCCCCTGTGCAAAGCTTTCCAATAAGCTAGTCCTGATGGGAAAAGCAGAACAAAACTTGATGTCCTGGAGAATAAACTGCTCACCTTCATGGAAAGGACAGAGAGACAGTAAAAATCATGCAAGGCAAAGACAACATGGGATGCCTGTGGTGGAGATTGCCCTGTCTGTGGCTCCCAAGGGACCAAGTGCCCTGGGGAGGTGTTGTTAACATGGATTTTAAAAGAAATCCCATGACATTTCTTCTCTTTTATGCCCCTCCATAGGGTGATAAAACCCTCTGATGCAGCAATTCTTGTGTTGTAGCTGCAGTGCATCAGGAGACAGTTACTCAAAGCTGAAACCAAAAACGAAAACACATGTGGAGAGATGAGCTCTTGATTTGGGGCCTAACTTCAATATTTTGCTCAACATACAAGCCCGCACACTCTACTATAGTGATCAACCGAGATAAATGTTCATGTTGCACTGTTTTCTAGCCATGAAATGCTGTAAAGCACTAGATAAGGAGTACTTCTTTCATCCAGAGCACCAGGAGACCACTGGCAATTTATTTGAAAGGAGAGGACTTAAGATAGAAACAAAAAAGGCAGTGTTGATTAACATAACTCAGTACTTTAGAAAAGGAGTTTAATGTAATTGAGGAATTAAAAGTTTGGGGATCTGAGTTATGGACTTCTTGTGCATGCAGAAGATACACAAGGAGCATAAGCAGTGCAAGATTTTCCAAGGCTGTTTCCAGCTAAGGTTCTCTATATGGACTTCTGAAAAAAACCCTAAAAACAAACCCACAAGCCAAGCCAAATACCTAAACCTAAGAGGTTACCTAGTTAGACTGAGATTATATGTAAAAAGGACAGAAAAAAAAGCAAAAACCTTTGTATCAAATCATTTTAATAATATTGTAAAACCGTTTTACAATGGAGCTAGTAAATATTGCTATATGTTCCTTATGTTCCTAAGAAAACACTCTTTTTTTTTTTTTTTCAATAATAAAAAGCAAACCAAATCATCCTTACCAAGAAACACTGAATTTCATGGCTGGTATTTTGAAAAGCTTTATCTCTTAACTTTAAAAATTGTGTTACAGGAAGCTGGACCTTGTTAATTCACTAATGTGGCTGAGAAATGTTGCGAGTTAACACATTTAGATAAATGAGCAAACAAGGCAGAAGTGGGGGAAGGAAAACAGCTCTGAAACACAGCTCTACATCGCAGTTACCAAAGGTTGAAACTAAAGCTACTGTTGCTAAACACATCAACAGCACAATGCTTTACATGAATTCAAAACATTTATCTACAATAACTGACACTATATTAACATTTCCCAGTATCATAACTGAATTCAAGTAAACTACAATTATTATGCAGACACATTTCTGACATAGCAAAACGAAAGCTAGTGATACAAAATGCAGTAACTTACTTAAAGGCTGACAGCCACAAACTACTGAGGTCAGGTACCACACGTTGGAAATAGTGATGCAGCACCTGTATCATGCTAGAGCATTTGTGCAATCAGAGGCATGACAAAACTCATCGGAGCCTTGCATCTATCAGGCCTCCATGGTTTACTCAGAGAAGGAATGAAAATTAAACACACTCCATATCAGGAACATCATTAAAATGAAGCATTTAAAAATTCACGTGCAAAATGATAACCAATACAAAACTATCCTGAGCACGTGTGGGCCAGATACTTGGTAGTGGCAAGCTGTGCTCTCACAGAGCTGTACTCAGGGAGGAGATCTGCAGGCTCTCCTCCAAGAGTTTCTTAGTTTTTTTATATTGTTCTTTCACACCTTTTTTTAAAAGTCAGATAGAGTTCTAGACACTAAAAAAACCCCAACAAAAATATTTAAACACCTAAATTTCAGTTTATATGTATAAACATTTAAATATACATTTGTGTTCCAAACTTCTGTCAACTCTTGAAAGTCTGAGTAAGACTGGACCTTATATGTATTGTAGATCTCCGCATCGTAAGATTGTCTTCATTCTGTGGCTTTTCTTTTTTGTTTGTAAAATTCTTATCCCTTTATTTTTTTAAATAAAAACATATTTTATATCAGGTAATAAAACTAAATTCCTTGGGATAGCAGCAACAAAATTTTCTAGCTTCGTAATTTTCTTCCCCATATGCGCATTCATAATTTCAGAATTATAAAATTTAAAAGGGCTAACATAAGACCAAAATACCAATGATTTTAGGAGATCTTTATTACCTTGCAAAACACTTTGCCATCTGTAGTGTCCCTGCTTGTCAGATTTCAAAATCTAAGGTCACAGCTGTATGCAGGCTCTTTAGCCTTCCAAAGAGATATACAAAGAAAGTCTCAGAAATAATGCCTCAAATAAAGGCAAAGGGCTCAGAATTGTCACATTCACAGAAAAACTTCATTCACAATCACTGACTAAATCCATTATAGATGTTGACAGCTTTAGATCTATCTATTACGTTTTGGGGATAAATGCCACTACATAGTTAGCCTTTATAGAGCAAAGCTTTTGTTTTGTATATAAATCTGCATTTAATGAGCCTTGAAAGAGATGATTGCTAAATAACAGCCTGCTGCATTCAAGCTCAACTGCCTCCAATTATATTGTTTATAATTATATAATTGTACAATATAATGTGTGTCCAACAATCCCTGAGTTTTATTACTGCACAGCACTATGACACCAGCGTAAATCACCTTTTCACTTACACAGTCAGCCTCTTTCATTTTGCTTAGTCAGCCAACACAAATGCACAGAGAACTGCACTTTTGACTGCTGAATGCATCAAACCAGCTTACCAGTCTCAGCAGAAAAAAAGAAAGTAATGGAAGTGGTCAACATGAAGATAAAAGGGGAAAGAAAGGTACTGTCTATACTAGGAAGCAAGGAAGAAACAAAAAGGAAAACCACAATTAGTTCAAAACCATACATGGTGTTTGTGAATTTTGTGTCGTAGGGTGTTTCTTGTTGGCAGATGCTTCCAGATATTGTGCTTATCCAAAATACCCATGAGAACGAGTGCAAAGCAGCTGACATTAGCTGGTAATGTTCTTTGCATTATTCTTACTCTTATACAGATACCACAGCATTTGCTGAAATGGCACTAAAATTATCAAGAATCTTATTAGCAAACACATCATTATGCTGTTAAACACCTACACAAACCTCTCATCTTTCTCCACCTTCAAAGAAAAAAATTTCTGCTCTCTCTTCCATCATTGGAAAACTAACCAAACTTCCAATCAGCAATTAATACACTGGTACTCAGCATATAATTATAATTTCTGCTACAGAAATCTAAGCCCCAAAGTCATCCATAAAACCCCTTTTTGACTTAATAGCTACACTTTCTTTGTTTTGAGAAACCTTGTTGCACACACCTTGTTGCAAAGCAATAAAATTCTTGTTTTACATGTGGCATAAAGCCCTCTGCCTCCTTACTCTCTTCAAGCAAACTCTCCACAGAGGAATTTCTTCTTTTCTCTTTAGTCCATAAATCCTTACCACCTGGCCTTTTAATCACTGAAGTTCCGGTACCGCAATCCCATGAGAAGGGCTCCCATCAGTCTCCCCATCAGCAGAGGGCAGCACACAACTATCTGCTGCACTCACCCGCTACTGGCTTTGCTCTTGTCTGCACGTAAAGCATCGACTTTGAGTTGGTCTGTGCTGACTTCTAAAGCTTGCAGTTTAGCTTTACTCCAAATCAATACACTGAATTTTGACAATCTGAAACTTTGATCTTTTTAATGTTTTTGGAGTAATTCCATGGCTTGTAGTTTAGCCCTTAAATGGGGACTCAGGGGTAGGGCTTCACACCTTGTGAACTACGTCAGTCTGTCTTCCTCCCTCATTAGCATTTACACACCTTTAAGATTACAGCACTCGGAGGCACGTGTACACCAGGATGCCTCTCTGTGCTTGGTGACTCAAATAGGTCTTCTGAAATCCACTGCTGTTGTTATTCTAACAAGTCAGACAATTTACTAAATTGGGAGAAGTTGGTTTAAAATTAATTTTTTCAACATTAGCAATAAAATTACAGCAAACACCTTTTCAGGTCCATTAACTTCAATATTGCACATCAGTTCCTAAACAGTCCCTTAACTGGAGCCAATGACTATAGAAAAGAAAGGGCCCTGCACTTCAGTTTAGATGGTGTTTGGGAACTGGAGACTAAATTAAAAATCAACATGTAATTATAATTCTGCAGTTATTTTAAAATAATAACTGCATCACTTTCTTTGATCTTGAGGAAATGTTTCACCATTATTTATCAAACAAGTCACTCTTATATGCCATTTCTTATAAAGATTCTTCAACCTGACCTTATTACAAATGTTTTTATTGTGTCAAATGGAAAAATATCAGGTAGTGAAAAACATGATCACTGTCTCACAGTTTTGTAAAACTAGTTGTCACAGCAAGAAATCCCACATAAATGACAACACACCAGTATTAACTTGCATTTAGATTTAGCAAATAATTTCCTATAGCCAAGCAAACTCTTTAAGGAGAATCTAAGCAGAAGCCAATTAAAGGAAACATCCACAGGCAGGAGGGAAAAGATGCAGTGAAGAGGCAGTCCCACTGAACCACTGGTTGTCTTGGCCACTACAAAGAAGCCTGGGGCTGACTGTGAGGCCACAGGGAAAAACAACACACTGTCAGCACAGGACATAGCACTGCTTTATTCCCAGCACAGAGACCTCCACAACTTCCAGGCACCCCAAACTACTCAAACGTATTGACCCAATTTCCAGCTGCTGGGCTGCCCTAACTAGAATTACTGGCAGAGTTTCTCACTGTGTCCTCCCCAGATGCTCAACCTCTTCCAAGTGCCTTGCCTTGAACACTGCTGCTCATTACAGCAACAGGAATGATAATGCTGATGGAAGAGACACTTTGTGCTAAACTGTGGGAGCATAAATACAGCTTAAATTGCTAAAGCTGTTAAATAAACTAGGATATTTCTAAAATTCAGAGCACTTTCATCTGCCATCTTGTTGTAACCATCTTGTAAACCCCCAGTCCTGGGGATTTACTCTTCTACATTTACAAGCTTTCCTCTGCAAAAATAATGGCTATATGTTTTGGGTTTTTTTCAAATAAGTACCAAGGTTTCAAGTGTTATCCTCATCCTCTTTCCATTTTGCTTCAGAGGAGGGGAGGGTGAGCATTGTGAGATCTGAGGTAAGAAATGACCATTCCAAGTGCAGTACCTTGAGTACATTACCTGGGAGCAGGTCTATAAGGCCCCACTCTGCATAAGCAGTGCCTGGTGCATGAAATGATGACACCCTGTGTGTTTCAACATTTAAAATAAACAAACATCTGAACTCTTCTCACCTGGCTTGTTTCCAAGCGGAAAATTAGGCCCCAGCAAAAGGGAGAAGAAGTACTTGGTAGGAAACAGAAAGATAGGGCAGGGGCAAATTTAAAACTGGCAGGGGAGGCAGAACAAACCAGGTAAAAATTTGTTGTCAACTGAGGAAAAAATAGATATCAGGGAAAAAAAATCCAAACCAAAGCAGGTTATATTTTACATTTTAGATCAATTTTTTTCACATGTATACAACATTACCTTTAAAAGGTTTTCTCTGTAGATCTATCTGCACTTCTGCAAAGTCAGAACTGTCATAGTGACTTGGATTTTGTTCATGTTCTTTAAAGGTTGTTTTCCTGACTACTATACATGAATTCCTTGAACTCAAAAAATTACTGATTTTGTGTTGTTTTGTACTTTCAGAAAATCCATGTAATACGAGAAATTGCCTGCTGCAGAATTGCTTCAGAAGATAATTTTTTCTTTTTTTTTCAATGTTAATTTTTTTTTACTACCCCACTTTGGAGAAGTGGCATTGTCAACTGACATAGTCATAGCTTTAAAAGAAATAAAAAGTGTTTGTAAGCAAGAATGTTTAAATAATAGTGTACGCCAATTCAAATGAAAAATAAATAGAGAAGGTAGAAACAAAAGCAGACACTTAAACATGTCAAATGTAAGAGGAAAGAATGTGTCTTCTTGTCCTAATCATTGATAAAGGTCACTTACCACCACTCAGAGGTATAAATTGA
The DNA here is from genome assembly GCA_013400975.1 of Atrichornis clamosus. Lineage (NCBI taxonomy): Eukaryota > Metazoa > Chordata > Aves > Passeriformes > Menuridae > Atrichornis > Atrichornis clamosus. The sequence goes on along the minus strand of WBMZ01009250.1, from coordinate 195,740 downwards.
CAGTAGATAAGAAAACAGCTGAAAAGAATATGCATTAGATATAAGAATTTTTGCTGAGAAATATAACTCTGCTACTCTGCAGATGCTAGATATAGAAAACACTTCAAACTGATCTAAGCTTACTACAGATACATATATGAACTGTTGCTTCCACAGGCACTGCTACAAGATGCTGTAATTTTCTGGTTGGCTTTTCCAGTTATCTCAAGTAAAAATCTTCCTTTTCAATCTGCAAAAGTCCAGGAAAATGTACATTTAGCATGCCAAACTTAAGTAGGCACTTTAAGCCCTGCATTTTCAAAAGCTCGAATGAAGTCTGAGCAATAAAAACCTTCTATAATTTATTATTTTTCCTAGAATATGGGGGGAAAAAATGCACAACTGAAAGACTTCACACAGTTACATGAGGTTTGCACAACCAGCAACAGTATTGCTGACAAAGAGCTCTTTGTTACTTTGGCTTCCATCTCAGACTTTGAAACGTGCTCAACTGTTACCAAATTTTATATACATTAACTTGCTTCACAAAGTTGAAGTATTAGAAGAGAGTAAAATATCCTTATTTCAACGGCTTCATCACAAAATCTATTTCCATTTAAGAAAATAAAACTGATGGTAGTGCATGCAAATGTAAATTTCTCACTTCTCCTTTCCTTGAACAGTCTTGTACCAAAAATTTGCACAATAGGTTGTTTTAATTTATTTAGTTGTACACAAAAAGATTTCCAACACATTCTTCTGTCTCTATCATTCAGATAACCCAGCACAACTGAAGGAAAAACGTGTTCTGTTTTCTTCCCCTAGTTGGTGGATATTCATTGACTGAAACAGTAGTGAAAGTGGAAGTCTTTATTTACAGGTTCATCAAATATGGTATGCCTTAATCTGATTTAGAAAAGAGCCTGTAGATGTCACAATGTATTTGAGTTCATAATGGAATATGAAAGAAAAATAAGAAAAAATAAAATCGGTGAGATCCATTTTAACAGAACATGCTAAACCATTTCTTAAAAGAAATTGGAATGAATAAAGAAAAGACAAAGGTAGGAGTCTTTCCATCCGTATTAGATTTTATCCTGTACTGAGGTTTATGTCTTTGCTGACAGCTGGCAGGTAAATACATTACTGCAAATAACCAGTATACCTCCCTTGATCAAACACTACAAGTCCAGATCAGAAATTTAAATGTTCATGTCTTTACATAGTACACAGACGTGTAAAAATAATTTTATTTCTGCTGAAAATGCCCTTCTCTCCATGCTTTCTCTGCACAATCTGTTCTTTCCTTGAAAAAAACAGTTTCATTACCTGGTGAAAATGTTATTAGCATATTTTTTTAAGGCTGTAGGGTATATCAGGTAGTCATTCATGATATCACAGATACAATAATACATATTTCATCCATTGGTGACACACATTTTGACTGTGCATGTCACGCAGGGATAGGTTCAAATATTATAAAGCTTGAAAGTGAACAGCTTTTCCATTTCACATGTGAAATACATGGCTGATTCCAAAGCATGAATTCCTTGGTGTGGTACTGATATCAGAGCATGAATTCCTTGGTGTGGTACTGATATCAGGATCAGTTGGCTTTCCACATGGGATTCATCTGCAAGCAGTCTCAAGGCTTGTCAGCACAGGCATTCTTGGATCTCCATTTTCCACAGTGGCATATTTTACAACCATTACCTATACAAAAAAAGGGATTTCCTGCCTTTTAAGCACTTACAAGTGCTGTTCTTTGGCCATGCTTTCTGAGCCCTCTGCTTGTGCCACGAGCAAGGAGGATTACTTCAAAAGCCAATGATTTCTCTTGGAAAGTTTTATGACTATTTTCAAGCTTCACCCATGCAATCAGATCCTGGGTCATCTGACAGCTATTCAAGAGCCAAAAATGCCAACAATCCATATATCTGGAGCCTGTGCCCAAAAAGGCCTTCAGATTTTCAGAGAAACTGCTTGCTTCTCACAGGAACTGAGATCCATCACTGAATGCTGCTCTCTCCCCTCATATTAGTTATTCACCTCCTAAAGCAGTTTATTGGCTCATGGGGAGAACACGTAGCTTCCTACCTTACAGAAAGGAGAAAGGACAACCTAGTTCCCTTCTGTGAATTCACATGGCCTCTTTATACTCCTCACAAAGCCCTACTGGGAAGCTGCTCTGAAGCATTTTTAGGACTCTGGAGAGTTGCTCTCCTTTATGAAAATGCTGACATTATTGCTGTGTTTCCTTTCAAAGATTTTGTCACAGGTAAGACAGGGGGAATTTTCCTTCCGGGCCTATCAGTATTTCTCTGGGCTGTCAACCAGGGAAGTTTCCAGCTCTAAAAGCACACGATAATCTAAAAAAAAGAAAAAAAAAAGAGGCATTTGCCTTAACTGCCTCTTACTTTCCAGAAATTCTTAAATTCTCATATTTTTTCTTCACCAGTCCACTAAAACCATTCATTTGATGCTTTTTTTTTTTTTTCCTTTTTCTCATTTTAATAGTACTGATTCTGTTTTTAGCTCTGCCCCCTCATAGACATATTTACCTGCCTGAAGTCTTATGGATTCTGCTTGGACTTCTTAGTAGGACTCCCTTGTATGAAATAGGACACTTCATTTTTTTTAGCTGTGCTGCACCTACTGAGCTAATAACTACTAAGGGAGACAGCCTGGTTTTGCATAGAAACGGAGATATCCTGTGTGCCCACAGTATAACTCAGTCCATAAATGAAAAAAATTATCAAGGAACAGCAAATCTAGGACACTTGATGCCTGTGTACTGAAGTAGCATTTGAGGAAGAAGACTGGGTCCAATCAGGCAGCTGAGGTGAGCAAGGGCTGCTCAGGGCCACTTCAATCGTCATACAAAGCCACTTCAGCCTATATTGACTTCTGAAAAAAAGTACAGCACAGGCACACCTGCCATGGATGAGCATGGAAGCAGCCTGGGTCCTACAGAGATTTACTCCCCAGAATTCAGACTGCCAGACCCACCCCAGAATGGGCCCTGGAAGCAATCTGTGCACGTCCACACATATTTGAGCATGACCTGTCCAATGGGAGCTGGCTCCCTGATGCTGACTGCAGGTAATGGTGCCAGTGGGCAGCACTGCCTCCTGCCCTGCACCAAAGCCTTGTCACCCTGAGGGAACATGAACCCATGCCATTAACAGATTAGCAAGAACAGGGATGTGCACTTATTCTCAGCCTTAGTGGTGGGAGAACATCGTCAACATCATTGAAACTGAAACTGCACCCACACTGGTGCTTCACATCCAAGTCCCATGTTTTCAGGAAGAAGGCAGGAAGAGTGGGAGTTTCTTCCTTTGTATCTGATATTTTCTCTATAACCATTTATAGAAAGAAAATATGAAATGCAATGGTCTGATAAGGTCATAGGCTCCATTAATTTATTACAAAATAGGACCAGATGTCTGTGTTTTGAAGAAAATTACTGCGTGAAAAATGCTGACCCAGGATAATGTAGCACAGTTATGGTAGACTTAGAAATTCTAAATACAAGTATGTTTAGGGGTTTTTTTTAATGTCTTGGCTGAAGGGGATTCTGAATTCCTAAAAACATGCTTCTTTTCTATACTTCATGTACCAGCCTAATTAATTCTATTTTGAAACACATAAATGGATCACATTTATTTCAACACACAAATTCTAAGACAAACAAGGTTTAACATGTCTCATAAACATTTATATGTCAGGGTATTACTTGATGGAATATACTTGCAGGTCCCACACCTCCTACCTCAAGAAGATAATTATTAAGATAATATTTAGCAAGATATAAAATTTGGAAACAAGACCAATACAAAGCCAGGAATTTCTTAGCATCCTTTCCAAAAGATATTCATTCTAGGAAGTACAAAACAAAGATGAAAAAAATCTGTCACTGTTAATATAAAGCTTTGTACCTTAGACTAAAGATGAAGGTGGTGTACCTGTATTCTGACCTGCCACATGAGTGTTATTCAAAAGCAAGGTCAGGTCTTTAATGGCTGAATAGAGCTTTTTTTGGTTTTTTTTTTTTAAACACAAGTGACAGCGTAATATAAACCAATTTATGACATCAATATTGAAACTGTTAGAACAAGAGGTATCTCTTATCCTTATCCACCTAGCAATTTAGTCCCTCTACATCCCATCATCAAACATGATGGTTTTGATCTCTGTTTATTCTGAGATTGGCCCAAAAGAGAACAAAAGCTGAGAAACCAAGGGCAACAAATTCTGTGACAAGTAAAGTGTTTACTATGAGGACCTGAACAATCTGAAAATATAGGTCTGTTAATGAATGAGTTTTCTAAATAATTGCTGAAGAATTTCTTTACAAGGTTGATACTAAACCACTAGACAATAATTAAGCAAATTCTAGAGATATAAAGATAGTCCCAAAGACTTAGTTAAAGTGGAAAATTTTCCCATTTTCAGGCACTTTGGAAGATGACTTCTAAGCTGTCCTCCACAGATGCTGCTACAACCACTCATGTGAGGAAAAGGCCACAGAACAGCACTGTGAAGTCTTTTATGGCTTAAAGCAAGCTGCAGCCAGTTGCCAGAGAGACAATCACAATTTACAGTGATGCCCAGAGCTGGACAGTTTACCCTGGGGATCCTTTTTGCCTCCAAATATCTCTGCATTAGGAATACACAAAAATAGCTTCTTACTTTTTGTTCAGTTTGGCTCCAAAACCTGTACTGTGTTTCTGAAAAGGCAAGAGGGAAAAATCCCATCTATCAGGATACTTCAGCACAAATATTCCTTGAAAGAAGGTCTGCAACATCAAATATGGAGGACCAATTCTCTACTAAATATCAGTAATACATAATAAAAATATTCCTACCTTACGCTTCAAGGGCAAAACCAATACAAAGATTTAAAAAGGTATTCTAATATGTTACAGATGTAACATAATTTTTAAGTGAAAGAGGACTTCAGATACAATCAAAGGATGTTTCTCTCTTCAATTTACAAAATCGAATTCTTCACATCCACAGGGCTCTGTTTCACTTTTTCCTAATCTGATTTATGAAGTCACGAGTAATGATGATTACTGTTAGTATTTATGGTCACATAAAAATATCATTAACTTTATTTAAAATGAGTTCAGTCTCTTCCTCTATGCTATGTATCCTCTAGCCTGCATTTGCACTAGTTAGTATCAAAAAGAAAATAAAAATCAGGAAGGTTTCCAAGCCTAAGGTCTACAACTCTATAAGATCTCTCTCAGTAGAACTATATTGTTGCACTAACAAGTAAAAAAACCCAATAAAATATCTCCTAGAACAGAAAGTTTCACAATACTTTTCAGGCATCACAGACATGTTTGTGAAAAGTAGGTGAATTTTTACCTCATGCATTTTGAAAATTGTGGGTCAAAACTCAAATTACAACAGCCTCAGTGACAAAAATACTATTCTTTTTGGTGTAATTTTAGAAAGGTACAAGATAGACATTAGGAAGGCTTCCTATAATTAAAAGTGTTTGATTTTAATTCGTGTTTTCCAAAATCTTTTTCTTCTGAAACCAGATTTGCGTGTTTTTGCTTGTGAATGAATCCCACATCAGTTATCAGTAAGGTCATAATGACAGCACTACAGTAACACAGGAGTTTGGAACACCAACACATTTCAGTGCTTTCTGGCAATATCCTGGGGGAATTTCAACATTTTATTTAACCTCACAATGCTCACACGCTTTGGAATATGGAGTTGTAGATTTTTGTTGTCAAATCACATTCCATAAATTTTAAGACAGACTGTCTCAGCTGAAACATGAAGATCTAACGATAAATAAAGCATGGAGATGGGAGATGTTGAAGTAATGCAGTTATTTACCTTGTCAACAGTTTCTGGCAGGTTTCCATTAAAACTTCAAAGACATGCATAGCTGAAGGTAAATCAAACAACATGTCTGATGCTACTGGGAAAGGTCTGAGTTTGCAAAGATCACTCAACAAACTGCACCTTATGTTCTGTGTTGCTAAAGAGAACTCTAGAGTAATAGATTATTCATTTTAAAAAAAACAACAACGAAACAAGTAAAAAAAAGAAAGAAAAAGATGGTTTTGGGAATAGGAGCCACCAGTATGAACACCCTGTGAACATACATAGTAAAATCTGAAACAGGTAAATCTGTTGTGGACATTCTGGTTTAGGTGCTTAAAAATAACTAGTGTACATCTATATAGTTCTACTTCAAGCCAATAACGTTCTTGATTTAAATATTTTGTACTTCAGAAAAAAAAGACACACAAAAGTTTCCCTGATTCCATGTAAATTCAAATTAGTATTCAGAGAAGTTTAAGTTATGACTGGTTTGTATTTCCTTGAGATTCCTATTAAATGAGAAAAAATCCACTATATCTACTTAAAAAAATTCTTCAAGACATGGCAAGCAAAATAATGGATACTATCCTGAATAACTTCAGCCCCAAAGTTTTTAAACCATTTGAACACTTCAATACTGAATCAAGTTGTCCCACTGATTATTCTATGTAATAGGACCAAAACTGAACATTCAATACGGCAACCAAGTAAAAATTTATGCATGCTGGTGGAAGAGCTTGCCACTGCACTGCAGTCACGGTCATCACCAACACTAGGTTTGACTGAGCAATATTCTTTTCCCCCCTGTAAGTAAAGTAGAATATTTCCAAAGAAATCGCCCTGCCACAACCCATTTTGCACTTGCACTTGTCTGTCAGCCTTGCTCTGTAGTCCCAACTACAAAAAGGCAGGAAGGGAGCTATTGTGATTTAACTCCAGACAGCAACTAAGTTCCTTGCAGTTGCTCATTTGCTTTCCATGGTTGGATGGGGGAGAGAATTGGAAGAGTAAAAGCGAGGCAACTGGTAGGTTGAAATAAAGACAGTTTAATAGGGAAAGCAAACCTAAGAATTCTTTCGCCACTTCCCATGGGCAGGCAGGTGTTCCATCCACAGGAGAGCTGGGCTCCGTCACACCCAAGGGTGACTTGGGAAGACAAAAGCCATTACTCTGAACATTCCCTCCTTCCTTATTCTCCCCCCACCATTATATGCTGAGCATGATGCCATATGTGTGGCATGTCCCTGTAGTCAAATGGGGTCAGCTGCCCCGGCTGTGTCCCCTCCCAACTCCTTGTGCACGCCCAGACTCCTCTCTGGTGGGGTGGGCTGGGGTAAGAAGAAAAAGGGGGTTCAAGGCTGCAAGCACTGCTCATCAGGAACAAAACCATGTCTACATTATTCTGAAAGAAAAAGATACCTTTTTATACTTTATACTATGCTACTCTCCAGTCACACATATTTTTGCTCTTGGTGTAGAAATTAAAATACTCCAGGGAAACAAAATTAAGGACACGATTATTTTGTGTTTCAAGTTTCATGACCGCATCTATACTGTAGAAGCCAAAATCTTTCAAGTCTCTTTGAATGCATACAAGGCAGTAAGTACATTTCCCACAGAAGTCACATCTTTTGTCACAGGTTTTACATTACTTAACAAGAGTAAGTGAAAATAGGAGATACATTTGTAATTTAACCTAGTCCAAAAAAATGCACATACCAACTGAGGTGTTTGAGCAAGCAAAACAAAACCAGTCTGAAGCACAGTGAACTTAAATTGTTCCTAAATGCCTTATGAAATACTATTCTTCTGAGGTAAGAAAACAGGAAATGGTAAGAATTAAGTATTTTAGCTGTGCATTTCCTGAATTATTGTATTAGTAATTAATGACATGGTATTACTGCATCATCTTGCAGTCAGCTAAGCAGCAGTAACGTAGAGCTGAATCATCACAGTACAACTGAGTTGAAGGAGAATAACACTCTTGCAAGTGGCAATGTTCAATTCAACTTCATTCTTCAGTCCTGAAAATACCATTCAGTCCCGTGTGTAACAATGAGCATCAAATCTTCATAAATATCTCTTATCATCATCGATAAATCCCTGAACAGATCTGGTGAAAATACCACTGAGACAAATGCAGGAAAGTTTGTCTGCATCCTTAGATGTTGGCAACCTTCACTATTAGTCCACCTGTAATTTGCTGCAGCAAATAGCTCTCACACGTACATAAAGACACAGACCTTCACAAATGTCTAAAAGAGGCTTGACTATACCCCAAAAGTGCAATCAAAGCCCTCTGTGCATACACTTAGGCTAACTCACGTAGCAGTAGCCACACCATCACTGCAGCAAAGCTCAGCATGAGCTGCAGAGCCCTGCCAGCAAACCCCAGCTACTTTATAGGCAACAACACTGCTGTTGCCAAATGACAACCCCTAGCCGATATTGATCTGTGGAACTGGATTGTGCAGAAATAGCTGGAATATCTTTGCATGTGCATCTTTTCACCAAGATCTTTTTTCCCTGCAGCTGAGCAGTAAAGCAAGAGAAATGCCCATAGCTTGTATGTGTAGTTTCTCAGTTTTCATGCAGACCAAGCATTCTGTTCCTATTTCCCAGCGGAAGTGACTGCAAGACAATCAGGGGCATAGAAAAGTTGTTTGTTCACTCTGAGCCAGTTCTGCAAGTTGGCCATGTGTCAGTGACACAGGTTTGGTTTTGGACCTTCTTAAAAATGAAAAGATCCTTTCATGCCTTGTGGTGATGATGAAGCTGGTAAGTACAGGGATGGGGAGAAACATGTATCTCAATGTTTAGCAAGTAATCATGGCTAACAAGGGATAAAGTGCTACCCCTTACAGGAGTGACCTAGTGAACCACTGCAAGGACCCCAATTCAGCATTCAGACCATTTCAGTGACATGGCCCATCATCCTGACACACCAGCTCAAATACTGGAACAGCTTGCAAACATAAAAATACTTCCCCCAAGACACCATCGTTTCTTCAGACCATTTAGGAGTCAGTGCAGCACTTTTCAGCTTCCATCCTAGGCTTTAACTTACAACAGTGCATTGCTTCCTCACAGATCTTGTTCCTCTGAACGTTGCCCCAGGTGTGGTAACACAGTGAGACCTCAACAGAGAAGCAGGTATAGACATTGTAATGGTAAATCAGATTCCTAAAACTTGGTATTTTGAGTTTTAAATACAGAGGATAGATATCACCCTTTGACAGTTAAGAGTCAGTGTTAACATTGCTACACTGCATAAAAGGTGGAAAGTGTGAGTGCATATATTTGGAAAGACAGGCCACAAAAATAAGGGAATGGATATAAGTACTGAGGCCGAGATACAGACATCACAGTAGGGAATGAGGATGGTAGGGAGATTTAACTATGCAATACACAGCTGATAAGGTGGCTTATGAAGGAGCTTACCCATTTATTTGGTTTGGGTAGTCCTCCAAAGCACACAGAAAACTGATTATCAATAGTGTAGGTATCTTCAAAGTTATTTGGTGACTGCACACATCAGCTGGACAAGAGACGGAAATTTATTCTCTTTCCCAAGCCCTTTAAAAAAAATTGTCTTTCATATTGACATCTCTCTAGTTGCAAATGACAGGCAGATTATCAGAAGTGAGGGTTTCAGGTTCTTGGCAAACCACAGGGATTTATTCCTTTTATGATTCCCAGGCACATTCCAACCTTACAAGGAAGCACAGGTTTAATTGATGAAAATGACAGCAAGATCCCCTCACCTCTAATGAGTAAAACAACAACAAAATAAAGATCTTCAGAAATGGGCAAGTATTTCAGTGGAGACTGATCTGACAGTTGGCCACCTGTAGTTCCAAGAAACAATTATTTGACATGTTGCTGTTGACTTTCATGAGTCAGCTATTTCCCCCAAGACATCATGCTAATCTAGTTTTAAAGATTAAATCCCATATTTCTTTTCTTTATTTTCACCTGATAAACTTCAAAATAATCAAAAAATACTTTAGGACTGAACATTGCTGAGGAAACTGCAATCTTACATTCAAGTTATGTACTTATAATCCTTCTTCATTTTGAAACATCATAAATAGTTATATGAAATAAAAGAAGTAATTACTCCAAACTATTTATCATAAAGCAAGAAAAAGAGAGATCTAAACAAAACGTTTTGGTGTTTTCTAATGTGGATATTTTAATTTTTCAGAGCTCCTTACATGTGAATTTCTGGAAGCATTAAAAAATTAGGATTATTTTATATCCTGGATGAGATACTTGCTACTATAGGTAGATAACTATTCATTAGCATCACAGTCCTCTAGGGTGTACTGCACATCTACATGGTACACCTGACTGCTAGGCCTACTTTTTTTTTTAAGATAGCAAATGACTAAAAAAGCCCACATAAATCCGACAACTCTCAGTTGGATAAATTTCTCAGAGGTTTTTACAAAGAAAGTTTTATTCCCACTAAGAAACACAGACCTCATTAAATTTTTGCCAGATAAAGAGCGGTCCCCTCTCCTGTCCCTCAGATTTATCATAGAGACAACTGCTGAGTCAGGCAGAAAATTATATTTCCAAAAAAATTATCCAGATTCACAAGAAGGAAAAAGAAAAAATAGTACAGAGACCTGCAGGAAGTAGAAAAAAATTGCATAGCTTTGAATTTGAGTCCCTTGCTCAGTAGCACTAGGGAAAGTTTCCAAATACAGAGAAATAAAATGTTATCTATGCCGTCCTTCTGGAAGTACATGCATGCAGGTCTGGTCAGAGGCTGGTATTTCTACCTCCTCAATATTTATGGGGTTTTTTTTTTAAGTCCATAAGGAGATTGTCATAGAAATTCATATCACCATGGAAGGGCAAAGTGATCACAAACTTAGTGAAAACACCGCAGCATGAAGCTGCATGAAGACATTGTCCCCTCTGAGGGGATTGGATGTGGCAATTTCCCTTAGATGGCTTCACTTAAAGAGTTTCAAAGTGTTGGCTCAGTAACCACTTCTCAATGGTGATGCTTCACCCATCACTCTTCTCCGAAGCATCTCTCTGCTGAAGGCTGTTACCATACGGAGATCACCAACTGGCCTTCATCTAGTTTCAAGACTGGGACATGGCATAAAGATGAATGTTTTGTCTTGGTTGATGATCTTCACCTGCAGAAGGGCAAGTGCGCAATGAATAAACACAACTTTCAGCCTACCAGCCAATTCTCTGGGACTGTCTCTTTTGGCTGAAGTAGCCAGAAACCTAGAACAAACTCAAAGGCACAAACCTCTCCCATGGTGGGTTGCTCACTGTGCCCATGCTGCTTCATTTAGGAAGGAGAATGCCGCTGCCCTGACCAAACTATTTTCACTAAGGACAGAGCAGGCTGGGAATTTCCCAGTGAAATCACATCCATGTCAGGAAGAACTCCCTACTACACCAAGCCCCAAGCCAGCAAATGCAGTGCCTCCCAGCCTTCAGCACCCCGTTTCAGGGGCAGCACCCCCTTCAGCTCCTCCATGAGGAGACATTTCAACTGGCAGCCTATACCTTCCATGCTGCTCCTTGCAATCCCTGGGCACCCATAAGGTGCTGACCTGGGCCTTCGGCGACCTTGTCCCCACCATCCGCATATCCTCTGCCCCCGTGATGGTTGGACACTTGGGACATGCTGTCACAGGCAGTCAAACTTACGCCTCTCTCCCACTTCAAGTAGGCCTGGGCCTTGCACCCCAGTGTGGCTTCTGAGAAGGCTGGTCCTGGAAGGATCCTGTCAACTATTTATTTATTTAAATGAAACACTGTGAGATGCCGGCTGTTATTCTGATGTGGTCTGGAAGCATTTTGACACTGTGGGATGAAAAAGGAGGATGTTTGGTCCAGATCAGATGCACACACCCTGCCAGATTGCACACAACCCCATCCCCCTTCACTTCAGCCCTGTTGTCACTTCATAGTTAACACCTCTTCTCCTGATGCCTGGACAAAACACAAATATCAGAAATAATTATAATACTTACTGACTCTGCAGCTAGTGCCAGGTGAATAACCTGCCGTAGTGGCATTTCTCCTAGTTTAGGCAGCACATGGCAGCCATTGCTATTTAACGTCATGCAATGTTTAATGTTTCCATGTTATTTGTTTCGCTGTCAGTCTTGTTGATTTGAGGAAAATGGAATTTATTATTTTTATACCCAAAAACTGATTTCTGACCACCATCTGCATGGCAACACAAGAATACATCAGAATGCAAGGAGGACAGAGTGACAAAATAAACCCAATGATATAGAAATGCAACTGGATGTGAATTTTTGCACTTGTAAGCATCCTTTAGGATAAGTTAAATATGCTACAAGGTGATTGACAATTTTCATCAGTCCTAAAGACTGAATAATTTAAATGCAGGGCTTCTTCTCATCTAATACAAAGTGCTGAGCACAGAATCCTAAACAAACACTGTTGAATTTAAATCTAGTCTGCAGAAAATTTGAAATGGAGGAAACCACTTAACCCCACGTAAGCCTGCATGCTCCATGACTGCAGTACCATCTGGTTATTGGGAATGAGGATGGAAAATCTACGCCTGCTGTAAAGCAAAAAAAGGATAGGGCATGTTAAACACACTGAAAAAAAGCCAAGAACAAAAATCCCAAGCCCTGCAACTGCACTAGTGTTAGATGATGACCTGTGCTTGCCTTGTCTTTTATTACAGCTAATGTTAGTGGGAGACAAGTCCAGATCCCCTGCATCCCAATAGTCACCATATTCCTGAGAAATCGAGTAAGAGTCCAATGAACCTTACTGTCATTTATACAAAGCCTCAGAAGAGCTTCAGAACTGCAGGAAAGTAGCAGAGCAAATCCTTTAACTTGTGGAGGAAACTACATGCACATGGGTAGGCAATCTAAGTTCAGGAATTAGTTGATGCCAAAGAAACCAATAGATATCTTCCTCCAGTGTCCCAGATCATTCTAGGTTACATGAGCTGCTATTCCACCTCAGTCAGTCAGTCCTTCACAAAAACCCTGGCAGAAGCCAATATTTTCATCTGTTCTTCCCAGCAATATTCACAGAACTGAATTTCCATAATTTTATCTGCAAATTAATCCTAGGAGTGCCTTATATGGGCATTCTTTAACATCATAATCACTGTCATCAGACAGTAACATAATAGCTTAACTCTGGTGGTGGCAAGTTGTTGGAGTTGGTCATCTCATTCTGCTTTGTTTTATTATAAAACTGGGGCAAACTGCCGAGATTTCAGACTACTTTGAGTTTATATTTCTCCTTCTCCATCTTTTCTCATATCCACAAGACTCTTGCAACTCTGACACTCTTTTCTCAGAGTCAAAACACCTCAGCCTTCACTCTTCCATCGCGCATAGCACAGGCAGTGATAAAACTAGATTTTACTGGTCTTGTGCTGTGTTTTTAAAAAAACTCCACAGATTGATCTGCCACTTTTTTGAAAAAAATAACAACTTTATTATTGTAATGAGCAACCCAACTACTTGCTATATTAGGATTACCCCCTGAGCAATCCAACTGCTTGTTAGATTAGGATTACCCCTCCAGTTTTAAACTTTGCAACAGCTTGCTTAAGCACAACCTGTATATTTTGCAGCTTTACACAAAACCTCATCGTACAGGCAGCTACTCCTTCCATTAATGACAAAGGTGAGAAATATGCTGTTCTGGGCAAGCTGTCCAAATAACCCTAATTGCTTTTTTGCCAGATGTCATTTCACAGAATTAACTCTGACAGTCCCATTCCTGCCCCTTTCTTTCCCCACCTCCATCAAACTGACATTCCTTATAATCTAGCTATGATTAGCTAGAAATACCTAATTTCCACAGCTATGCTTTTGACAAATGTTCAGGAGAGGGTATTTGCAATCATACAGTTTCTCCTAGGTTATCTTCATATTTTCAGCCACCAAAGTGATCTCTATCCTTGGTGAGAAAGAGGTACAAGACTTCTGGTCAGACTCCTTTCAGGGATGGGAATCAATTTCAGCTAGCTTAGCATTCTAAACAAAGATACGAACTTTTATCTACTGATTTTCTGTCCAGACTACTGATGTACACTTAAAGAGCGTTCAGTTTTCCTTCAGAGTGAGATAAAAAAACATCACTCAATTAAAACCATACTGGTCCATGCATCAGTGTCTTCTTAAGACATGATCACAAATAAAACTATTTTGTGTTTGTGACTTCTAGACAAAATAGTCTCTTCTTCCATCCTGATTTTCATATAAACACATCAAAAAGCATGAAAGTCTTATAAGGATCAAAAGATTTCTCAAAATGAAAAGTGACTTACGTGCATATCTCTAATACTTGAAATATCTCCAACAACATTAACTTTAAAGCACATATTTAATGAATATAATTACTGCTTAAATAACTATTATATCCAAAGTATGAAACATTTATCTGATTATGAGATTTCACTGAAGCCAATAAAGCTTGTCTTTTCCTTTTCACAATGTGTCACTACATTTTTCTTCAGTTTTTAATCCAGATGCAATCTGGCATGACAAAAACTGCTGGCTTCCCAGACATAGTCTAATAAGCCAAATTCCATGCTGATTCAAACCCTGCTTCAGTGGGAGCATGTGGGTTTCAAAGGCAGCGTACAACAGTTGTTGCTGTTGAGAAAGTTCTGAAGAGACATGAATCACCTCACCCAAAATAAAACTGAAGATTTCTGGGATTTCTTTTACAGAAAAAGGATCTTGCCCATTTCCGTCTTTGCATTAATCTACCACATGTGTTTTTCTGTTTGTTTTCTTTCTGATAGCACATGAATTCACAGTGATCAGTTCCTGCTTTTGTTGCTGCTATATCAAACAATTTAGTTTCCATGCATAGAGCAAGTTCTTCTGAAAAACAAACAAACAGACAAACAAAAAGTCTTCAAAATTACAGAGACAATTTTTCTTCTGTATAATCCAAAGTGGAACCAATGCTATCTAATCCTTCTTTACTGCCACTGCTGATAATGACCAGTGTGGGGGCTTTTGCAGGGGTGGGGGATGTGTGGTTTTTGGTTTTTTTAAAAATGAAATTAACATTTCTATTTTTGCTGCCGAAGTCTGGAGTAAAGTTCTTTTCTCTATTACAAATATAACACAACAGTAAAACAGATTAAAGTGCATAGCCTTCGCCTCTGTATTTCTACTGTGAATCTGATATGCATTGCCACTGATGCCAACAGAATTACACAGATTCAGACATACGAGAATAAAAACCAGAATAATCTAAATATAAATTTGAAGCAAAAATGAGGCTTACCTTGCTGTAAAAGCTTCTGATAGTATTGCAATTGGCAAAGCACATCTATCTAAATATGCATGGGTACAGATAAATATGTATATAGGCTATTCTTGTAGCTGCAAAAATGCGAATAGAGATGAAACCTGTTTAACTCTGTAAGAAGAGAAAGCAAGTGGGAAAATCAAATTGGAATAAGGAACACTTCCATAAAAATATTCTTTTGCATCATAAAAAGCCCTTTTATACACAGACACTCATGCAGGCAGACTTACTGAAAACTAGAAAATATTGCTTCTCTCAGCACCTGATGCAACAGCAACATGTGCCTGTTTATCAAGGAAGATTATTTTCTCCAGTAAGTTAATGTCCTCAATTATAGTTTATCATAAAACACTGTTGTTAATATTTACTCCGAGTAGAAGAATAGCTCTGATTATGTCTTCATCCATTTGATTTTTCTCTACACACATGGTTCACATTGGCTCACTTTGTTTGCTGCTGATTAACAGAGAACAAGGCTTGGAGATAGCAGTCTATTTTAAGCATATGTTTCAGAGCAACTAAACACATCTGAAAAAAAATGAAAAAGTCAAAACTGTGGTATTTCCAGCATCTATTGTAGAAGATCCCAAAAATACAAGTTAAATCTTCAAATTCTCTGTTCTGGAGTCATGTCGCTCAGCTTAATCCTTAAACACCACGGCAGGCAAAAGACAAGGGCGAAGTGTTAAGCACCATATTGTGGGAGGGTAAGACAGTGGGGAGGAAAAGAAGGTGATAATCCTCAGAAGTCCTAGAATAGTAATCCAACATCTGCTCAGATGAAGCAGATGACAGGACAGCAGCTGAAGCAGTTAGTGAGCAAACAACCCTTCAGATAATCCCAATTTTCTCCTACCCTTCCTCTATTGCTTTGAGGAGCAACATCTTCTAGTGACTTAGAGAAGAATGAACCACTAACTCATCCTTTTTCCAGTGGTCTGGGGGTACCCACAGAGGGAGATCACTCTTACTAATCTCAATAGGGTATGCAGTAGCAGAGAGCATAAAATATATGTCCTGGATGTTCTTTATACCAGCCTGAGAGGAAGACAGTGGTAAAACCAAACTTTTAGTTCCTTTCAGTCTTATTTGGCTATTGCTAGGTGTACATGTATATGTTGGAAATGGAGAAGAGAAAGGAAAATTGTTCAAAAGCATGTAGATGGGAGACAACTTATGGAAAGTTAAACCTTGATTGCATTTTGAGCGTTTAAGACTATGTCTAAGAACACCATACAATTCAGAAAGAAAAGCAGTGTTCCTCCCAAAATGTAGTTCCTCTACATTCAGAGGCTCATCGCCCTGGTTGGATACAGTTCAGCTGGACATTAGACTTTTATCTCCAGTCTCCCTCACCATGTAAACTATTTCATTTAAATGTGCTGAGGATGTTATGTAGCACCCTTTGTGCCTAAATTTTCAAAGCAATTTCAGAAGCATTATTTTCAACTCACACGTAAGAAAGACAAGGGAAAAAAGTTAAGTGATCTGTCCAACACACTTCTCCAACTACACCTGCTCTCAGTACAAGCCAGTCAAGGCTGGGTGTATCTATGTGCAGCAGAAAGTCAGATGCAGATAGCCAAGGTAGACTCGAACTTGCCAGCAGCAACACTGCCAGCAATATAAAGTTATCAGCACAATGTCCAAGACTATGCTGAGAAACACGGACTGGCAGCCCCCAGAGCATTACTCTAACATAACCATGCTGGGAAAATATGCAAGCAGCCTTAGCTGTGGGCATGGTGCCCGCATAAACACACACGTGCTTAGGCACAGCACTGATGTGACTATAGGTGGAGCTCCAGAATACCTATCCAGTTGTGCATTTTGTGGGATGAGTGCCGGCTGCACTCACCCTCGCCCCCTCTCTAGAGCCTTCACTAGCCTTATATCAAAAGCTAGCACAGCAGTTTTTAATAGAAATTACTACAGAGGATCAAAACCACTGAAGAGTATATTCAGAATATTGCATATCTGACTGAAAAAATGGACTATTCTCACTCTAAGTTACCTAACAGTAATTTTAAATACCTATCCTGCTAATCTGTTCACAAAAGCAAATTAATCTCCCAGAAACTCCTTTCTTTCCTTTTCCCCACCCAGACTCAGCCCATTTCTTGCAAACCATGGGAAACAAATCACCAGGATCCCCCTCCCCAAAGCCAAAAAAGCACTACCAACCAAGTCTCCATTTCCATTTATCCTGACTTTACAGCAGCAATACTGTGCTCTTTAGGGGGCCACATACCATGAGCCGAACTAGATAAGCAGCCCTTGCATTTGTTTGATTTTCTGATACTGGAGAGGAGTAAAGCCATTAGAAACATTAGCTTCTTCAAATTATATGCCCTGTCCTTAAGAAGTGAGATTTTTAGTAATCCACTCTGTTGTTAATTGTTGATATATAACATTTCAAGTCTGAACAGGTTTTTTAATCATTATTATTTTATTTTTTACACATGCAAAATAAAAACCATGCTGTGTTAGGAGGCACCCTATAGCAGCTTATAGAAAATCTGTTAAATATTTCAAATGGCATTTATTAAAATAAGTTTCTCTATCTTAGCAAAAGGACAGTACATCTCAGGTTCTGCTCCAAATTATACCCATTGTCATCTCTCAAGACTGGATCCAAATACTGTTCCGAGTTACTCCTCTATACTGCTATCTGAGCACAGTTGGGAGCAAAATTTAATGAATGGGCTAAAAATGCAACTTCACAAGGTACATAAACCAGGATCATAGTTCTAAACGGAGGATCTGACAGCTGCAACCTAAAAGAATCCTGTACATTGTCAGTTTTGAAGTTCATAAGGCAAATATGGTGTGCTGCCACAAGAGAAAACTGAGCATTTGTGAAATTCCCTTTAGTCTAGTAGCACCATTTAAGATGTAAAGCCAATATGCAACTGGCCCAATCCTGATTCCATTTAAAACCAGGGTTAATCTATATTAAAGCCACTAATGGATATAAGGAGATTCTGGATTTACACCAACACAAATAGGACCGGTGTATGTCTCTTGCTGAGTATTTTGAAGGGCAGGTGACTGCATTACATGTTTCTATTATAACTGAATGACTGAAATGTTTCACAGTCCCCACTAGGGATTAGTGGACACAGGCATGATCACATTTCCATGGTGTATATGTTCAGGAGTATTATTCTAAGAAGTGTTTGAGAAAATTAGGAACTGCACAAAAAGTAACACCTTTAAACTTATGCAAGTAAAATAGAAACAGTGATGGCCAGGGAAATCAGAGCAGCAAGTGCAACAAAAGCCAGCAAAGAACAGCATCAAGATGAATGATTTCTTATTTCTTACATACTTATGACAAGTTTCTAACCATTTCACAGAAGTTGTGGCATCATGTGTGACAAAAACAATGAACGAAGCACAAGGTGGGCATAACCCCAGAAGCAGCAGGAGAAGGACATGGCTGGATAGCTGGGTAGCAATCCACTGCGCACTGGCAAGTGCAAAGGAGCAAAGCCACACTGAAGGAATGAACAGTGCAGAGTGTTTGCTGAGCAGAGTGCTTGATTAGCTTTGTAGCAGTGAGTAGGCTGCCCAATGCCACCAAAAAGGTAAACAAAAACAGGAAAACAATCACGGTAGCTGGGAAGTGAAAAGGTGAAAGTCCTAGAGGTTCCACGTAGAGTCCCAAAATTAAAAACAAAACTGTGACATTTAAAGCTGAAACAGCAAAACAGCCCTCAGAAAGCAGCATCCCTCAAGCTGTTCTCCCACAATTTAGCATTCAATCTTGTTGCTGCTGTTATTTTTACAGGATTTTTCTGCATGCAATTCCAGTTTATTTAAACATTACTGGCTCAGATAAACACCTACAGTGTTTTTCCAAAGCATGTAAGGGCCAGACTGAAAAAACTTCCCCTTTTTCCTACTTGTGCACTATTTACGACAGAGACAGATTTCGTGAGAGAGCTCTGTTTTGCATAGTAATTACATGATTTTGATACTCTCAATTTTATAGAAGTTGAAGAAAAAAAATTCAGAACTAAGCTTAGAAAAACTCCTCAAAAGTACACCAACCCACAATATGGTTTGAGTATATTGCAGAAGAAGATAAACCTCACCATTCCAGCAACAAATGCAAGACTCATATATAAAAATATTAAATTTTGGGAATGCTGCAATATAACTGTTTCCACCATTCCTTAGTGGCAAGGATTCCAGGGGCTCCAGTAATCTTTCTGAGCTAATAGAATAAGCCTATTTTCTAGTTTATACATGCCAGAACCAGAAAGGAGCAAGGAAGGCCAATGATTTGGCTTAGGCCATAGTCATGAGCAATAAAAGTCTCTGAAGCCTTGCCTCTTACACCAAGAATGGAAAGCAGAAAACAAACCAAGAACAGGAGTGGGAATTGGCAGGAAATGAGCCTGGCACTTTAGCTGAAATGCTATCCCCTATGTAACGCTAAGTGGAGCACTTATCTGTGCAACCCTTCAAGTCTTTCTTTTCCCACTACACAAGGGTAGTGGCAGGACTTCCATTAGCACAGGACTGGATCCTCCTTAACAGCATTCTCAAAATTGGAAACACATACTCATCATTCTGCATTTTTGTCATGCAAAATTAAGTTTCCATGAGTCAAAATGGAGAGACTCAAATCCCAGACGAGTTGCCAGTAAGTGAATTAACAAAGCATGAGTTGGCTCAAAATAAACAGCACCTCCCTCACTGTCTGCAAAAATCCCTGTTCAGCATTAACTCCATTGTAGTCTGTTTGCAACTATTTTTATGCATTTTCTCTCTCCTGCCAACTTGAGACACTAAGATTGATCTGTACAGTCTGTTAAATATGTGCTAACTCATCAAACTCAACATGTTTCACTCAGACACTTCCATTTCAAGAATGCTTTCAGTGAAATTACTTCTTAGGAACAAGAAAAGCAAACTAAGACAAATATCATAGGCTAGGAAGCTGGAAGCCCAGTTTCAAGTGCCTGAGCTCTGTCTCATTGAGTGATACAAGATGTAAAATTATTTTGAATTGAGCAGAGAGAAAACCTGAAGTACCCCATATATCCTACCAAACATCCCCTACCACAGACTAAGATACTTATTTTTTCCTAAACCAAGATTCACATGCTTTCTATTTGAAAAGGGAAATGCATTGACATTCAGACAACAGAACAATGCAAAATCTTACAAGTGTTTAATTTACCTTATGGTACCTAAGAGAAATGGAAATTAGAAGTCTTGGGGAATGAGGTAAAATAGCAGCAGCATCCACCAGCCAACCAGAGCCTGTTCTGGCATTGTCAGCAAAGCAGATGCTGAGAGAGTGACTCTTTCATCGTTTCATCCATGCTGCTTTGCCTGTCCCATGTTGTGCCAAACAGACGTGAGATGGAAAAAAACCAAACCAAACCAAAACAAAGAGATAAATCCTTGGGTTTGGTCCTGCTGGTGAAGATCCATTAGATTTTCATCAGGCTCAAGAGAAAACAGCATTTAAAATGGATTTTCAGAGTATTCCTCAATAGCTAACTGCAATTGAGCTGGAAATTCTAGTTGGGGATGAATACATTTAAGCCAATTAATACATTTTTACATAGTTTAAAAGGCTAAGGGAAGCCATAATTGTCCCTCAAAGCATCCTGACAGTGACCCACAATAAATCAAGATAACTATATCAAGTGAGCTGCAGTATCAAGGGAGATTGTTTTAACATCTACTATAAACGTAATTTAAGTGACAGGAACAACTGACCAGAAAAATAATGTGTAGTTGAATGGCCTTTAAAATAGCATTTCACTTATCAACCACAGACACATCACAGTCATCACTTCTACTTCATCCGCTGTCCAGCAGCAACAGGTTGAGACAGAGAGAGAAAAAGAAAAATAAAAATGGGAAAATTCAAATTATATGTGTTTGTGTTCCGAATTCTACAGAACTAGGCTGCACTAGGAACAAGTCACATTTTATGGTCTTCAGGGAGCACAGTTTTTTGTCTAAACTGAATCAAAATAGTAAAATTATTAGAGCTTTTAAAATTTCTAGATGTTCCATGTGTCAAAATCATAATTCTTCCATTGTAAGAGCTCCGTGTCAAACATGTTACAAAGACCAGTTAGCTAAGATTACAAAGAGAAAATCATGATCCCCAAAGAATCTTGCCTTACCCTGAGTTTTGAAAGGAAAAAAAAAAAAGACAAAAATCAATTTAGCATTTTTTAAAGATACTAAGATCTATCATTGACATCTGTGGAGAGGAAATGGATTGGAATTTACACCTTGCTTTTTTTTTTTAATGTAAGAAGGAAAAAGAGCAAAAAATAAGCATTTGGAAAAGATCCTATTCTTGAAAATACTAAACGTAAAGATCATAAGCTTTGTTTTAGATTCTTCAGTTTCCAACATTTACCTGATGAAGAAGTGTGTTAGGGACACTTTTCAACAGTTACTCCAACATGAGTCTTTTACAGGAGCTACTTGGACCATCTTTCACTTACTTGAAATGAAGAGGAAAAGAGCATGTACTAACCCCATAAAAAGATAGCACAGTTAATACTTTTATAAAACAAAGTCAAAAAAGAATTGAAAACAAAGTATTTTTCTTACACCAGCATGCCTACTAAACGAGGCAAAGATCATACAGGAATTAAATCTGAATCTGGTACCTGATCCACAAGCATTGCTGGAAGAAAATGCTGTAAGCACACTCACTGACTTCAATGGGAATTGTTGTTCTAAGCACCACTGAACATTAAGCTATTTTAAATTAGCAATAATTTATGAAAGTGCAGTTTGCAAGAGGTACCGAGTCCCTCAAATAAACTCGCGCTGAATTCAAAGTGCATCAGATGGAGCAGCAGGTACCACTACTATGCATAATTTATCATAATGGGACTTCTCCAGCATCCAGCAGCTCTGCTCTGTGGGCTGCTCCTGCAGGCAGCTGAAAGAGCTGCTGAACAAGTGGCCTGTTAGAAGGTTTTTGGGTAGCACAGTTCCCCTGAGCTAAAAGCTCACTGCGCAGCTGGCGAGGACAGCACAGGGGCTTTTCACTCCTGTTTGATGTCATTTTGGCCTCTGAATTAAAGACAGAATTTGCGGTGTGGGTGTCATATGAATCCCCTTTGAACTCAGAGTTGAAGTAAGAAAAGGAGTCATTTAAGTAATTCCCTGGGAATATAAGCCACTTTCTGCATGAGTTATTAAGACTTTTCAAGTCACTTGTAGAACCCAGCTGGAAGTAAAATCGGTCCTTCTGGGAGATCTTTTTATTGCTAGTGATGCTGGAAGAGACACTGAAACCTTCTGGGAAAACCAAAAGTAAAAGTCTACTGGGAAAGCATACAAAATATAACAGGAAAAAAAAAGCCTCATGACAACAGTTGTGTGCAGCTACAGATAACATTTGTGAACCAAAAACAGAGGCAAATGTTGCAGCATAAAGTACAGATTTTTTTCATCTTTTTCACATCAGTTAGGACACAAATTTTGTCTTGGGAAAGTGTAAAAAGCATAGTAAGATACAGAGCAAAGAATCATTAGTTTTAATTTTAAAAGATATTAATTAAACCAATTTAGCCTTGAGATGACTTCTTCCAGTACTACTTTCTCCAGCAGTAATTGAACACTTTGAGCCAAATCAAAGTACTGGGTAATTAGTCCTGTAAACTAGAGACCTTATTCAGCATCGCTTGCACAGTCAAAACTCCTGCTGAAGCCCCAGGGAATTCTGCATAATTAAGGCATAAAGAAGGTGGCTCTTGAGTTGCATCTGAGGAAATCTGACTAGAGATGGGCTCTTTTGAATTATGGTAGCTGGTTCAGAAATACTGCCAGTATCCACCTCAATGATATGTTGCAAGTCAGCATGCAGATCAAGTTAACAGGAGGACAAACAGTAGGTAAAAAAGGACTTAACAAATGTTAAAGGTCTCTTTTGAGAGAGATGAGCCTTTTCCAAGTAGGACAGAATCTTCTGACTTCAAGTCCTAGAGGATGCTTCAGTCCTAATGGGGATAGACCAATCCACTTGCTAGCTGTTGCACTGGCTCCTCACCACTGACACAGACATTTGTCCAAGCCAGTGCCTGCACATTTTACCTCCGTGAGCTGCCAAAAAACAATTTTTGGTTTGGATTTTGAAAAAAGAATAAAAGCCATCACTGTCTGTTTTGCTGGCAAAGTATGCTGGCTGACCAGTAAGAAGCAGGGTCAAAGCAAGAGAGAAGACAAGATGAGATAGTTTTGAAGGGGGGAGGAAACAGGATTACCAGCTTAGATAACAGCCAGCTGTTGGATTAGGTCAGTAAATTTTTGCAACCTGAGAAGTTACTTCAAACAGTAGGGTCTGCTTCTTGAGTGCCACTGTTGAAATGTCACCCAGAAAAGGTTAGGAAGCTGATTTAACCTCTGCAGGACAAACAAAGACATGGTGATCTCTTGACCCTCTCTGTGCGCTTTTAAAGAACGTGCCTCCTGTTGATTTGCCTTTCATTTGAAAATTGTGTAGAAAAAATATTTTTTAAAGCAATATCCTTCTAATTTGAAGGATTTTCTTCTCTTTAAATCTGGACATAAAATAAGTTTGAGACATAAAATTTATTTCAGTTTAAGCACACTTCAATTCAACACAGAGAGAAATCGGAAAAATTATAAAGGGCACCTTTTGACTAGTCTGTAAAAGACAGGCTTATTCTAATATCTGTATAGAGTACACCTGTACTTAAATGGAAGGGAGATGTCAAGCCTCCTCAAACAGTCTCACAAGATATCTAAACACACATGTAAAAATCCCCCCACCAAAATCCAAACATCTCTGAAGCTGAGAGCCTTTCTATCCAATTAATTTTCAAAAGCATGAAACACATAAGCAAAATTAGATATTTAAGAATTTTAATTCATTGAACCCAGTGAAAAGCTGTATTTAAACAGTAATTTTAAAATTGAGGTTTTTATTTGCAGGAGAAAGGCCTGAGAAGTTCAGCCATGGATAAGTAAAAAGGCAAGTGAAAAGTGAAGAAAGGTTTAAAATTGTCAGCATAGTCTTTCAGTTGTCTAAACACATCCTAATGGAATGAAGCCGTGTCAGGGGAAGTTCAGACAGGACATCTGGAAAAGGTTCTTCTCTGAGAAAATGGTTGATCACAGGAACAGGCTCTCCAGGAAAGTGGTCATGGCCCCAATCCTGCCAGAGTGCAAGGAGTGTCTGAATGACACTCTTAGTCAAATGGTTTACTTTTAGGCAGTCCTGTGAGGAGCAGGGAGTTGGATTTGATGGTCCTTATGAGTCTCTTTCAGTTTGAGATATTTTATGCTTCTATACATGTTGCAGTCAGTGAAATTCTTAAGTAGAATTTTCATTATTGTCTCTAATATTGATTTGCTGGAAACATGGGGAAATTAATGAAGAGGTAATTTTGGCATTCAGAAAGTTGAACACAACAGTGACATACGTTAAAATTTGTGAAACTGTCTGTATAGTTACCAAAGAAATTAAACTCAGCATGAAGACAAAAAACCCATCATAGTATTTCTCATGTAAAAGACAATCAAGAGGAAATTTGTATCACATGAAAAAGTATGAGAGAAATTCAGAAATTTTAACTGCAACCTTCAACTAATCCCAAGTTTTAAACCGTTTAAAAGAAAAAATCTACAGATCTCACTAGACAGACTGACTATAGTAACAAGAAGTAAAACAAGCTTATTTTTCATAGGATTTTTCATAGAGTATTTTCAAGTACAACATGCAATATAGGAATTTAAAATATGGGTGACCATATTTTATTTTAACACTTTAACAAAATGTGTACATATGTATACAGACACACTTCTGGAAAACCTACAAGACACAGTACTGAGTACTTGAGACAGAAACTTCCCAGAATGGAAGAAGGGAGTTACTGATAATTACCAGTTTTATCATGCCTGATTACACTTACATAATAAACCAGCAATCACCTGGCAAAAGGCAACTGGCAAAAATTCCTAGAGTTGAGGCTAGAAAATACAAAATGCAAGGGGAAAGCAAAGTATGTGTAGCAGTTTTATGAAAAATGGTGCTCTCTAGGAGGTGCTTAATGGCAATTAAAATACAGTATTATATAAAGATAAGGATTATGGAGCATAGAGAAATGAAAGGGGCTCTAACTACATTAGAAATGTGACTAGAAAGCCCATATTTGTGCTACTTTATTATGAAAGGCAAAGTTCCTGTCCTGCCGCCAACTGATGCATAGAATTCATTGCCTTTGAAGTTAATTATACCTGTGGACATTACCATATCTAGTATTCTGCTGATGATTCTCAAATCAGTTTCCAGGAGCCATTGTTCTTCTCTAGCTTACTCCATTGAAAAAGGGTCAGTTTAAAAAAGAACAAGGTTTGAAATGTTGACACAAATAGTTGCCTTCAGTTGTTCATAAATGCAACCCAGGCATGCTCCTTCCTTTCCCCTTAGAGCAGACCATCCACTCAGTCTAATGCTAACAGGTCTCCTGTCTGCATTTAAAAAATATCAGTTTTGGTCTAGTGCCATGTTCTGGTAAGAAACTTCCATATTTAGAGTTTGGTATATAACCTGTTGCAAGTCAAACTCAGCACACCCAAAAAGTATCTATCAGAAAGAGAGTCATGCTACTAAAATCCAAGATTGATTTATGTCTATTCATATTAAAAAGCCATGAATTTCAAACAGGATAGAAGCTACATACCTAGAGTGTTTATGGAAGTGATATGTTTATTTCGCATGAGTAGGTAGCAGGCATTTGCCAGGAACCCTGCATTAGCAAATACTTCTGCTGCTTATTTTTGGGTAAGGGAGTGTATGCAGACTAACTCCACATCCCAAAATTCCTACACCACTTGATGTCAAAGGGATCAACTTGACAAATAGCTGAAGCTGTACATACAAGAACACAACTGTGATGTGTAACTGGAGTATGTATTTATTAATAAAAATTTTAAAAATACAGGATTCCTTAATAGACATTAACCAAACAGGTTAACTTATTCACTATGATTGATACAATATGCTAATCAAAATGATCATTTCAGTGACTGATCATTAATTAGAGATTCATCATTAGGAGAAACAAACTCTTGAGTAAGAAACCTCAAAATAAAGGCTTTAGATGACATTCCTATTTCTGTTAGGGTAGCAGGTACAGGCACCAGTTGGAAATAACTGCTTTACTGAGCAAATAGCTGTACTGCATGAATGTAAGAAGAAAAAAGACTCTCTTGCCCAAAGACCTTTATATTACTGTCTGAAAAATGAAAACAAATTAATCAGAGCTCCTGAGAAGGAAAATGGTAATGTCACAGGACAGATCTCCTCCTTGCTCAAACAGAAAACAATAGAACAAAAGTTTGATTGGGAAACATTTTGGAAGTGGCTTTAAAAAAGTAAAAGTGGTGCCTGGTGCTGCTGCTTTTGTGGGAAAAAAAAGACCCTAGAAACGTTATCCCTCCTTGTATGCACTTGTTGTCCATTTTCTCTGATTTTACCAAGGGGCGTCACTGAATGCATGATGTTAATGAATCCTCCTTAGTGTTAAAGACACTTAACTATTCTCTCTAGCTTTATGCACGAATTTCAGTTTCTCCTGTAACTAGTGAAGCCCTGCATTCTCCTCAGGATGGTTTTCCACTCCCATTCACTGCAGGAATAGTCTGAAGCAGGTTTTTTTCCTCCCAACCCTGCAAGAAAAAAGCACAGCCACAGCAGACACCTAAAATTTTCCTAAAGATAGCTTTGAGCTCTTATGCAGTCACAAAACCTCCCCCCTAGAGTGCAGGGAATAAAGGAAAGGCAGCAAGGCAGACCAGCCACGGTGGGACAGCAACCCTGGACACCGATCAGTGGTGGCAACTGCTTCCTTTTAACACGTATAAAACACAAAACGAGCAAACTGTGCTAGTAACACAGTAAACCCTGAATGACGCTGACCGATGTCTTGTAGCACTTGTAACCAATTTAGGAAACACCTCCAACTATACCATTTGTTAAATGTAGGTATTTGTTCATCACCAGAGGAATTACATGAACCTCAAATGCTATTCAGTATCAAAGTCCCTCCAAGAATCTCAGATTAAGAAATGATCCCTGTTGAACATTAACGTGGAAATAAGTGTCTAGCTCCTTCTACATTAGTAAAAATGGCCACATACACTACATAAAAGCTGAAAAAAAATTACTGTACCAGTAACAGAAGAAACCGAACTAAAAAAGATTATTATGGAGGACTCCCAAATATAGTGTTTGAGATAAATACAGCTCTTTGGGGGCAAGAAAAAAAAAAGAAAATCAATCTGTACAATGTGTTTTATTGTTGTACAATAGCAGAGGCAATCCAATACTGAATTTATTGAAATTGTTGAGGAAGATATAATACAAATCACATGCTAGGGTTTAAAAACCTTTTTTGGTGAAAAAACTTTTTGATGCTGTGTGGCAAACTTACTTTAGAAAGCATGGCAACTTATCTGGTTTCATTTCCTATAACCCTGAGCAACAAAGAGGGTACTAAGGCCATTACCAACCAAGACAGTCAGGAAAAGTTTTTTTGGCATCAAAAAAAAAAAGCACTCACTGGTCTTGTAAGTCTTGAGACCATGAGAACTTAGACAAGCACAGCAAGATATTTTTCCATAATCTGGTGGGAAAAAAAAAAGCAGTAAGATTTCAGAAGAGGGATGAAAATTAAGAAACCCAGGAGAGCACATAACAGAAGAGAATTATAAACTACAGTATAAAGGTTTTGGTATTTTCCCTTGATGTGGACTTAGGGTAAAAAAAAAATCAGTCAGACAACAGACAAATTCAAATACTATTACTTTGAAGAGGCTGGGTCATACCCCATTCTGGTCACATTTACCAACATTCTGAAGTATATACTTGGAAGGAAAAAGAGCTACTAAAACATTTAGAAGCCTTAGGCATTATTTCAGCTACAAATAAGACTTTTTTGTCTTTTGGTAAGCTGAAATTATGGTGTCCCATGTATTTAATTGAGGGCTGAACATACTGCAAACCATGCAAAAAACCCAATACTTTATGGTAAAATTCTTTTAATACTGCTTTGTAGTTTAAAAAGAAAGAAACGATGGAGTCATGCAACAAATGCACACACATTCCTACAGGTCTCTCTCAGATCTTGCCTCTGAAGTCCCACTGAAAGAGAAAACAGGAAAGGACTCAAACAGGCTGTTTTCCTGCTGTCTTCCCCAATACTAGCGATTCCTTAATCATCATTCCCAGTGAATAAAAATCAAACCAGCTTTCAGATTCAACCATCTGAATCTCAGACTCCTCTGCTTACACCATTCCTGAGGTGCTAGAGAAGGCTATTCCCAAATCAGCTTTTTCTAGGCACATCCTTTGGCTCACACAGAGCCTTTGAGTTTCTGCCTAATCCTCTTCAAGGTCTATGAAGGCCAAATGTGTCTTACACTCAGGAAATCTTCAGTTTCAAAATTGCAAGGAGTTGGAAAACAATGGTTCCTTTTTCAAATCAAAAAGTGTACATTTTGTCAAAATTATCCAAAAGCCACAATAAAACACATCAAGATCCAAAGCCTCTTTGAAAGTCACAGGAAAAATTACCACATGCTACAAATAATTTTAAAGCTAGGAGATCTGTTTGTCAAACTTTGTATAAATTGCAAACATAGTTTTCACTGATCCTTGCTCATTTGTGAGCAAAATCAATGGCTTTTCAACATCATAATCACTCATCAAGTTTGTTGCTTATGTCAAAACTGACTTTCCTAGACAATAACAAACACTCCTAATTACTGAGAAAGTCAAAACTAACCCCAGATAAAAATCTCTTTATGTTAGCTCCATCTCTCCTCTACAAGTCTTCTCAATATAAATCTCAACCACTTTCAATTTAAATACTGCCCTTATATATGTGACACACTAGTTCATGACATCTCTCCCCTCTGAACAGGTAGAAATAAAGGCCAAAAGTAATCCTGCCAGGATTTTTATGCTCTATTTACACTTTTTTACTGTCTTCTCAGAGCTTCTACGGTGTGAAATACTCTAAATCTGAGAGTAGCTGCATCTGTGGGAGACTTGGGCACATCACAGTGCCAGAGGAATGAAGGCATGGTGTCAGCTAAATGTGTTATGGCAAATACTTTACTCTTTCTTGACAGGCACTACAACAGAAAAACTCCAGGCAATGAAGGTACTGGGCACAGGAGATGGAGATGTTGAACATATGTAAAAGAGAAAAACGGTGTAAAGGGTATTATTTTTATAGGTGACAACTACATGATGGTTTGACACCTTTCTACCCTTCGTAGTCTGTTACATACTTTTCTCCTTTAAATTCCTGTTACAGTTTCAGCTGTGAAGCAAAATGCTGCAAACAAAATGCTGCAAAAATAAATCAATTTACCCTAAAATCACCTCAGACAAGTGACTCTTGCTATTCACATTATATACACAAGGGAACTGAGAGCATAGGATTAAGAATCTCAAAATAACACTGATAGCAGAAGTAGGAAAGGAACCTTGACTTTAAGTCAGCCTGTTGTGTCACGATTACTGAATCATTCTATTCTCCCCATAACTAATCTGAATGCAAAGAAGGGATCAGAAGACTGTTAGATCTTTCTAAAATAATACCAATAAAATCAGAAAGATGCTCATCCTTCTCTCCCTGTTCACTATACTATAGTGATAACTTCACATTGCACAGTTGAGGTGGCAAATTAAAAAAAAAAACCCAAAACAGGCGGCAATGGAAAACTGTCTGCAACATTACTGTATATTAAAGTTATTAATTAAATCAGTTCCCATGAAAGCAACAAGATGACAATTCCAACCAAACTAGAAGTGCATATGCAGTGGGTACAATACAAAGCTGAGATTCCAGAAGAATGATAGCATGATCTCATTTTTACTCAGAGTTACTGATGTAATGCTACAAGGTTCAGTGGAGGGCTCCTGGTTTAATACTCACAGTCAATCTAAACAGAGTTCCACTTGCTAATAACATCAGCTCTCAGAATTGCTTTTAAGCTATTTATGAGCCTGCAGGGCATCAGCAAAAAAGGTTTATTTTGGGCTGTAAAAATAAGCATATTTTCATGCAGGCTTACAGAATTTTAAAAACAAAATACTAGAGCAAATCCTCAGTTGGAACAAGCTGTTCATTCATTTCAGTAGAGCTGTCTCCCTATATTTACGTATTTTCAATTGACCCTGTCAGAGATGTTGGCAACTATTGCTTTTAAAAGACAAGCATCTCAAACTGACTTTATATTAAAAAGAACCCTACCCTTCCCACCTCAACCACTGCCCCCTCAACAACAACAAAAAACCAAACAACCAAAATACAAAGAAATCAAAATCCACTACACAACCCCAACAACTCATAATATAGACAGAATACTGGTGTTAAGCAGAATAGTTGATTTTAGTTGAAATATTTTGTGAATATATTTTGAGATCACGTGTATTGCTAACTATCCTTCCATGACAATTGTGGAGAGAGGGGAACAGGGAAGAGTCGCAGACAATAATAAATTTGAATTCATTTGATGAATAAACACATTAAGGTAAGCTTCCTTTGTAAACCTCTCGCTCTGTAAACCTCTTGCTAAAATTGAGGGCATCACAGCCTGCAGCTATTTTTTAAAAAGTCTGTTGTCCCATTTTTCAGTCATGCCCTTTCTAGCATAAATTTAGAATTGACCAGACACAAACAAAATCCTGTTTTTCTCTGTCACATCCAAAGCCAGTAAGAAGTGTAGAAGTCCCATTCTGGGAAGGATAAGCTTCTAATTTTGCTGGCTCGGTAAAACTTCATTACACAAATGTCTTGCTGTACCACCTGAAGAGGCTTAGTCTGATCTTTTCACTACTGTAAGCCAGTTCTTACTTAAGTTGCACAAAAGCTTAAGAGATCAAGGCTCAAATACTTTAAATTGACCATAGCAAACCACCGGTTACATTCAATATCCTTAGGAAAGCAAAAATCCTTAATGGAACTTCTGTGAAATATTATTTTATTTATTTCCCTGCTTGAGCTCCCAGATCTCTTCTGGCCCCAGACTTACATGAGGGGGCACTACCTGAAGAATCTCTGACAGCTGTGAGTCCCTGGCCCATTCCAGAACTGCAAGGCCAGTGAGCATACCTGGGTTGTATCCTGCCTGTTCTCTAGAAAGATATTTTGTAGTCCAAGAATAAGGATGCTTTGGGATTCGGAGAGGAATTTGAGATACCACTGCCATTGTTTCTGCTGTTAATTACTGGAGTAATTTACATATTTTTAAAAGATGGCAATTAAAAAAAAATACTATGATACATTTAAAACAAAAGGATTAATAAATAATTCATTAGTATACGGATGGTATAAAAGCATACTTGCTTTTAAAGTAGATTAACTAGTATCTGAAATAAATCATTAAAAAAAATGCAAATGAGCATTCCACTGCAAAAAATATTTTATTCACGTTGTTTGATATTTATAGCTGTGTTCAATGTAGAGCAATAAATACCTTTATGAAAACAAAGGAATCTAGATTAATTCCATGCTGTTTAAGTGGGCTTTAGGCTGTCTTCTAGATACATACGCAATTTTTTAAAAGCATTTTCTCTCTGGAAACTGAAAAGAAAAAAAAAGCAAACTTGACACGTGAAGATGAATATCTTCATTTTCAGTTTCGCACAAGAACCTTGTCTTTGTGATGCCTATAGATAGCCTGGTAGATATAAAACTAAACAGGTTGCTGAAATTGGCTGTAAGGCATAAAGTTTTACAATATCGGATATATGTTATTTTGAAGAGATAAAAGGCTCCCCAAGAAACAAAATAAAACCCCCATGAACACAAAGAGGCCTTCTTCTCCAAAGATGACTCTTTTTCCTGTTCCAAATTCCACTAGTTTAAAAGAAAATACAATTTTTAAAGAGGTTGACATCTTTCATAGAACATGACCCAATTATCACGCATTAAAACCAAAAACCTCCCTATTTTCTTTTAATAGATAATAAAACAAAGATATGGGTTACTTTTATTGATCTCAGATATTTCAATTCACCCAGAAAAACACACAAACGTTTTACATTTCCTTGTCTCTTTTCTAAAACTTCAGTATCTGAACCTTCCCCTTCTTCCCCGTTCAGAGCCAGCGAAAAGAGCCCTTTCAGCTAAATGAACTTGTGCAAGCACATGGATGCAATCAAGTCAACGTGAATGTTCCGTAAAAGCTCTAACACAAATCATTTGTCACCACAGTGAGGATACTTTAGTTTTTGGGCAACTGTTTCTCTCAGCTTCTCTATGAGCATCTTCATCTTCCTTCCACAAAATTTAAGCTGAACTTATTACAGCAAGCCCAGATGAGCCAGTCTGCTCTGGTACAGCTAGGAACTCAAGCCCTTGTCTTTCAGCATTGCCAACACTTAATTCCGTGCAGGATAATTTCTCAAGTGTAATAAAACCCCCAAACCTGTTGAGACCTCATTATATAACGACAGTAAGGATTTTCAGTAGCATTCAAGATACATACCTTCGGGCAACACAGACTTAATGCTTGGTTTATATATCAAATTTCTATTTCTATTCCATTATTTTTTCCATGGTACCCCAACACAGTCAGCTAATTCCTGGCAATGTAAATTAAGCTTTGCACCTCCTATATTTCCACTGTTGCTTAGCCATGTTTGACTGAAAGCATATATTGTAGAACAAATTTCTGGCATTAGAAATCTGAAATGAGGTTTACTTTGTATTATAATGCCTATTTTCAGTTTAAGCACTTATATAAATTATAGGATTATTTCATGGGTATAAAATCTTGCATTATTTTCTGTTCATAGTTTCTTGGTTTTGGGGTTTTTTTTAATATACTCAAGTAGTTGGGAAAATAGACAAATAATCTATTAGACTGCATGAGTGTCCACAAAGTATCACAATAATTTTTGACCCTTTCAGATTGTAGTCAAATAGATACTTTAAGAACATATACAAGACTTTAGAATGAGTAATCAGGCTTACAGAAATTATCTTACTCTGAACCAGCTCTTGTAATGTGAGTTTCAAAAGTGGGGAGTCCATGGAAATTGAATAAGGGAAGAAAACCAATGACTCTCAGAAACAAAAGACCCTTCCTTTATCCAAGAAAGCAGATTTAGCACATCTCCTTTCCCAAAAGCACAGAAAAGTAAGAGGATATTTGTAATAATGTAGAGACAAAGACTTTTAGCCTTTCTACCTACTGCACTACCTACAATTTGGGCTCTTTGCTCAAGTGCTGGACCTTGAATGGACTTCCTGAAATTAAAACATCTTCTATCTTTAATCATATTCAAAATGTACAGGAAGTGTCAGTATCTGGAGTGAATAGCTCTGCTTTAGAAAGAACAATACAGAAAAGCTTTTCCCACAAATGGTGTTCTACTTTGAGCAGTGACAAAAGTGCAAAAATTAGTTGATACTTGCCTCTGTTTTGTATCAAAAACATTCAGCTCCTGGTGTTGGTGGCAGAAAAATGATATTTTTAGGGCTGAGACCTAAAATCTCTGTCAAAGCTTTCACAGGACAGCAGCCTAGCATCCAAAGGGTGAAGATGTTAACAGGACCAATGGCATTGGGTGAAAAAGATGTGCCGCCTACCAGTAAGTATGAAACAGATTAATGTACACACTACAATATAGTGTAGAAAGCTAACATTAAACTGCAAAGCAAAGCAAAAAGCCCCTTACCAATACCTTTGATGAAACTAAATATTTATTGCACAACTGAAATTATCTAGTTATCCTTTCTTAATAACGTATCAGAGAATTTTATTTCCTAATTCTTGTGTTCAACCTTGCTATGCTTAACAATAATACCTTTGGCAAAAAAAAGATATGAACAAAAAGTATCATCTGATACTGACCTAAAGGTCTAGAAGTGCTAAGTTACCCACATCTGCGTTCTATTTGCGGTCTACCCTCACTATTGAGAAATTGTGCAGCATTCCCACTCTGAAGTTTCCTCAACTTCCAGATGCCGGATCTTGCGTCTTGCTGATGATACAAAGCTTGTTCTCAAGTACCACCTCTTTGTTCAGCTACTCAGAGGCTTAACTTCAAAGCAATTTCCAAAATGCTTCTGGTATCAAAGCACTGTTTCACATAGAGTTATCCATGCAAGATCTTTTAATCAGTATTACTTATAAAGAACAATGACATCCCACAGGCCACACAACCATCACTGTTCCATGCATTCTTGATATCCTTTTATCTTTTCAGCTGCAAATATGCTTGTGAAGAATAATATCCAAGGACTCAATGTGGGCATATTTTGTTTACTGAGTGGTTTGACTTCAAGGACAGTTCTGCACTGCAGAAAGAAATACAGTGGCACTACACGCATTTCCGTACACTTCCCAGATAGGACTCTGCAAACATCTTTGTCTATTTTTTTGGTTTTAGCCAGGATGCACAATTAAAATTATTTTAGCATTTCTCAGAAATAAGAATATCTGTTATATATCGAGGGAGATGTCCTAAAAACCTACATAATGCCAGATTTTATTTTTCTGTTAAGCAGCAAAGCATTCTATATTTATGTGCCTCAACATCAGGATCCCAGGGACTTTGCATATACATATGTTGAACAGTCATCTGTTAAATATTGGCAGTAATCAAATCTCACACTTCCAACCCTAGCATACAAGATTTGTGAAAATTTTCCCCTCCATTTTAGGACACTAATTTCAGCACAAATCAGTTGTTACCGTTCTTGGTTACAGACATATACTCCGTACTACAAGTCCACTGTTTCTCAACTAAGTCAGGAACTGGAAGATGAAAGAACTTGAAAGATTTGTCATTGAAATCTCAGAATTTTCTTGACTCCCTGATAGATGTTTTCTTTCTACCAAATCTTTCTTGTCTCTTACAAAAGTTGTATCATCTTATGTATGACCTCTCCGTACACATAATTAGAGAGAAAATATGTAAGAGAAAAGGCAAACATATTCTAACTCTACTGCAAAAATAACAAAACTTGCAACAGAAACAAATTTAATCAATGACCTAGGGCAAGGCAGTAATAGGTGCTAGTCATCCCTCCCCTTCCCAAATTTAAAGGGTGTTTGAATCATGCCTAGTCTCATATTTGCCCTTGCTGCTCTCAAAAAAACAACCCCGTCTCCCAACAATAACAACAACAACAACAATGACAAAAGGCTATTCAGGAAGAGTTTTATTGTGCAGATGTGAAGGCTGACTCTAGTTGTCACATCTGCACAGATGTCTTGGAAGTGATACCTTCTAAGCTTTGATAACCTCCTTTAATTAAAGTTTGCCTTGAAGACTCTAAACAAATATCACTGAATGAAGCTGTGGTAAACTCCTCAGGGGATTCTGTCGGGGAGAAGACACATTACAATCAAAATGCTAAATCAGTCTAATGGAGCAGAAATAAGGACTCCTAATTTATAACTTGCCTTATATTTACTAGTTATGTTATGAAAAACTTGTTGCTTTTTTTCTTTTAAGCAAAACAAGAAAAGAAAATTATTATCTAGATATTCTTCAAACTACATGCGTGAGGAAGGGCACATGGAAAAAGTTCAGTGATCAAACAGCATGATACGAGCATAGAAAAAATATCAAAAATACATGAGCCACACAATTGCGACTTACGGAAGACATTTTTCTGATTGGAGTTTGTTGTTTTGAGTGTTACTATTTCGGACAATCTTCTCTTTGAATTTTGTTCTCCCAAGTGTTATTTCTTACCTTAGAATTCTGTTTTCTCCCAGAAGTTTAATTAAATAACAAAACTAAAAACCCCCGAACCCTAATATTTTGAGCAATTTTTTTTTCTCACTTCAATGAAAGCTGAATATAGGGTTTATTCATACTTGCATTTAGTGGACATTTTTAGTAGTTACCTCAATTAACTTGTTTTCTGCCTTTAATTTCCACAAATAGATGGCATTATGGCTAAACAGATCTGACTGGACAGAAAACTGAAAATTTATCTGTACAATATTTATTTTTTTCTCTCTGTTGGGGGCTTGGTTTCAATAGACAGCTTGTAGCATTTTCTGAACTTTAAGATAACTGTTCAGTAAGTCTTGGAGCACTACCAACACTTTGCCTTGTTCTCATATCCCTTGGTCTGTGCAGTTAAAAATGTTCCTGACTCTTGCTGCAAACTTGAGATCACGTTTGTGATAGGAATGTACACTAGAGGAAGTGGAATGCAGCTGAGCCCCTTAAGTCCACTAATCAAAGTGACAACACACCCATAACAGCAACACAGCATCACTGCTGCCAGCTCGATAATGAGGCACTGGATGTCCTGTAACCCAGAAAAATCAAAATATTTCATAGAAGTGTAAAAATTCAGCTTTACAGAAAGAGCCTTTTGTAATTCAGATCGAACAAGTCTTGTACATGCCATGGCTGCTTGCACCAAAATGTCGCTTGCCCTAATAAACAAGAAGCAGGACCTGACTCAGGGTACCTCCCTCTGAGCATTCCACATTCAGGCTGCAGTTGCACCTCTCCCTAGAGAATAGAGGCTATTCTCTGCCTGTTTCTCACCAATGCACAAATGCAGAAGGAAAGAATATTATTTTAAACCCCCCTCCCCCCAAAAAAAAGGGAGGTGAAAGGGAATGGGATTAAAACTACAGCTCAGCTGAATGGAGAGGAGGCTGTTCCCTCTAAAAACTTAAAGCATCTACCTCCTGTCTGTCTCTATAGCAGAAAATAAACTGTTTAAACAGAACTGCTTCAGGACTTTCACAGGGGAGAGGTTAATAACTTAAAAACAAAAAAAAAAACCAACTCACCACCAACAGAGTAATAGAGTTCATTTGAAAACATGGTTACTTGGAGACGAAGACAGTATTAAAAGCAAACAAACCAAATATTTTAAATTTTGAAGCTTTCAAATTTCCTCTGAAAGAGGATTTTTCTATCCCAGTATGTGTCCAGAAGGGGCTGGCAAGTGTCCCCCTGTTGTGAGAGCTTGCTGCACTCCTCTTATCACACTCCCTGCAGCTTGGGCCTGAGCTCTGATCCTGCATCCTCCTTCCCTCCTATGTATGCCCCTGTCACCTTCATCCGCATATCCCCAAGAAGAAGACCTTCCCAGAGGCATCAGAAGGAGCAGCAGAACTTTCCATCCATGCAGGACATCCAAAGTAGCCAGCAAGCAGGAGAAGGGGCACTCTGAACATCAGACCTTCTGCAGGACAGCCTGTGTGCCAACAGAACCTGTTGCAAGAACTAGTGACAGCATCTTATGTACCATCACTTGTATTGGTTCTTCCCCAAAATGTCCAATCATCTCTATAACAAAAAGCTCTGAGCTTAACAGAGAGAGATAAAAGGCAGTTGAGGTAACTGCCTCTATTTACCAGTGGATTATCTTTTTAGAATTTCCTCTCCTGCTCTCCTCAACCTTGAAGAGTCATACAGATACAATCATCACATAGGGCATTTATATAGACCGATTCTACACAGGGTGGTATCCTCAGATACCATACATACACATTTTCTAAATAGCAAAATGTGTCATCTGATCACTGATAACTGTGTTGCAAATATTTCATCTCCATAAATATTTTGTAAAACCTGTAAATAGTCTAAACAAATTATTAGAACTGGAGAAACATCACAGAATTTAATGCTTATTTCTGGGGGAGCATGTATCAAAATACTGTTCTGCTTATTTCAGTATTTTAGTACACTCCTTAAATCTAGTCTGGAACAGAAAAGTATCAGAAAGGAAATCTATGATCATAAATAGCCAAGGAATAATATCTGAAACAGTACCATCTTGCCTGTAAATAATTGCTTCCTGGGCAGTAACATCCTTGCAGAACCATTCTCAAGTGTTCCCTCTCATCACTTAATTTTTGTGACTCTTAGCACACACACTAGAGCTGTCTGTCAGCAGAATCTCATTAGTGCATACACTTACATCTGGATATTGCAGATGCATCTAAGAAAAAAGTTCAGCCAAATCTATAAACAGGTGAATTAAACTTAGAAGGAACTTTATTAGGATAAAGTTGGCTCTAATTTTTCTGATGTCAATTGGAGCAACTTACAATTGACTGTAGCTCTGAACAGAGCTGGTACAAAAGAGAAGGAATTTGGTTGATTTAGCTATGAATGAGCAACAAATAGGATCCTGTTCCTGCCACTGCAAGTGTTATGAATAGCATGAATGTGCAATTGTTTCTACTGGATTTGTGAGATCTCCCCCAGAGTTTTTGCAATTAGTTGGTGAAACCATCCATGCTGGGAAGCATAGCCATGGCTGTCTGGTGCTGCCTGGCAATCCCATCCCACTGCCCAGAGGGTGCCACTCAGCTCTGCCACCAGGGATTTTCATCCACTTACTTTAACAGGGGGAAAGTAGCTTTACCAATGAGCTTTATAGCTTGATTTACAATGCTGCCCTGGGAGAAAAAAGCAGAAAATTTGCACAACCTGTTAGAAGAGCCTTAATTGCAATACATTACAATAAGCTTATTAAATAGAAGCCTGTGATTGAAGGTGATTGCACAGCTTCTGTTTTCTAGGTAATTAACAACGGTGCATGGAGGGACTTGCTTGCAACACATTTTAAGATTTTAAACACTCACAAAGTATTCCCCCTCTTCTTACCTGCCCAGACCTAATCAGTTGTTATTGCTGTTCTTTATTACGTGTTAAGCACCTTCCCCGTGCTTGGTGCCTGCAGGATCTTTCCCAGTAGAATGAAAACAGTATTTGAGTTTTAAGGAGCGTAAAGGGGATTCTTTATTCAGGCCATGGGAGACAGAGAGCCTCTCATCCTGCTGCTCCTTCAGCACAGCTTTCTGCTTCATCACCAGGCCAGGCCTTCACCATCTGTGGTCTGACCCCCACACTCCTGAAAGGGATGGAGGACCACACTGTGCTGGCTGTCCATCAGCAACAGGACATCAAATGCAGACACAGCTGCCCTCTGGCCTGGTCAGGCGACAGCTGCAATGCCCTTTCCTTGTGAGTATGTCGTGGTGGTTGCAGCCTCACCAGGATAGCCGAATATGGAACTTAGCAGACAGCTACCCTCAAAGTGATGTTCACCTTACATGCATTACAGTCCTACATATTCAGATTTTCTCTTTTCCACTTTATTACCAACATGGGTGACATAAGACTTCTAATTGGCAAAGTCAATTAAAAAAAATCTCTTATTTTCATTCACAGAATCAATTAGACTGGAAAAGACCTCTGAGATCATTGAGTCCAACCTTTGACAGCACAGCACCATGTCAACTAGACCAGGGCACAAAGTGCCACATCCTGTCTTTCCTTGAACACCTCCAAGTATGGTGACTCCACTACCTTCTTGGGCAGTCCATTCCATTGTTTAATCACCTTTCCTGTGAAGAAATTCCTCCTAATATCCACCCTGAACCTCACCTTCCCTGGCACAGCTTGAAGCCATTTCCTCTCATCCTGTCACCTGTTACGTGGGAGAAAAATTTGACCCCCACCTGGCTACACCCTCCTTTCAGGTGGTTGTAGAGAGCAACGTCACCCCTGAGCCTCCTTTTCCCCAGGCTAAATAACCCCATTTCCCTCAGTTGCTCCTCACAGAACTTACCCTCTGTNCAGCACCATGTCAACTAGACCAGGGCACAAAGTGCCACATCCTGTCTTTCCTTGAACACCTCCAAGTATGGTGACTCCACTACCTTCTTGGGCAGTCCATTCCATTGTTTAATCACCTTTCCTGTGAAGAAATTCCTCCTAATATCCACCCTGAACCTCACCTTCCCTGGCAGAGCTTGAAGCCATTTCCTCTCATCCTGTCACCTGTTACGTGGGAGAAAAATTTGACCCCCACCTGGCTACACCCTCCTTTCAGGTGGTTGTAGAGAGCAACGTCACCCCTGAGCCTCCTTTTCCCCAGGCTAAATAACCCCATTTCCCTCAGTTGCTCCTCACAGAACTTACCCTCTGTCCCCTTCACCAGCTTCATTGCCCTTCTCTGGATTCACTCCAGCACTTCAATGTCCTTCCTGAATTGAACAGCCCAGAACTGGGCACTGGACTTGACGTGTGGCCTCACCAGTGCTAAGCAGAGTGGGACAATCACTTCCCTAGTCCTGCTGGCCACACTATTCCTGATACAAGCCAGGATGTAATTGGCCTTCTTGGCCATGTGGGTGCACAGCTGGCTCATGTTCAGCTGCTGTCAACCAGCACCCCCAGGTCCTTTTCCACTGAGAAACTTTCCAGCCACTCTGTACCCCAGCCTGTAGCACTGCAGGGGCTTAATGTAGCCAAAGTGGAGGATTTGGGTCTTGGTCTTGTTGAACTTCATATCATTGGTCTTGTCCAATCTATCTAGCCTGTCCAGATCCCTGCAGAACCTTCCTACCTTCCAGCAGATCAACATTCCCATCCATCTTGCTGTCATTGTGAAATTTACTGAAGGTGCACTTTATCCCCTCATCTAGATTGTCAATAAAGACATTAAACAGGACTGGACCCAACACAGACCCCTAGGGAACACCACCACTGACTAGCTGCCAACTGGATGCAGCACCATTCACCTCCACACTCTGGGCCCAGCCGTCCACCCAGTTCCAGACCCAGGGGAGGTTCACCTTCCCAAGCTGTGGGCTGCAGCTTTTCCAGGAGACTGCTGTGGGAGACAGTGTCGAAGACTTTGCTGAACAGGTAGACACACCCACAGCCTTTCCCCCATCTACTAGGGGGGGTCACCTGGTCATAAAGAGAGATCAGAGGCTGGTCAGGCAGGACTCGCTTTTCCTGAATCTGTGCTGGCTGCTCCTGACCCCTTAGTTGTTCTGTACATGCTGTGTGACTGAACTCAAGGTGGACTGTTCCATAATCTTGCCGGGCAAAGAGGTCAGGCTGACAGGCCTGTAGTTTCCTGAATCCTCCTTCCGGCCCGAAGTATGGATGGGTGTCACACTGGCCAGCTTCCAGCCATCCAGGACCTCCCTCAGGAGACAAGACTTACGATAAATGACGGAGAGCAGCTTGGTGAGATCTTCCGCTAGCTCCCTCAGTACCCTTGGATGAATCCCATCTGGTCCCATGGACTTGTGAGCATCCAAAAGGCTCAGCAGGTCACTAATTACTTCCTCCTGGATTACAGGGGTCCATTCTGCTCCCCGTCGCTGTCTACCAGCTCAGGAGGCCAGTTGTCCTGAGGATAACAGGTCTTACTGTTGAGGACTGAGGAAAAGGTAGTGAGTACCTCAGTCTTTTCCTCATCTTTGGTAATTCTATTTTTCCCCATGCCTAATAAAGAATGGGTGTTTTCCTCAGCCCTCCTTTTGTTATTAATGTATTTATAAAACCACTTTTTATTGTCTTTTGCCGTAGCGGCAAGATTAAGTTCTAACTGAGCTTTCACTTTTCTAATTTTCTTTCTACATGATCTAATGACATTCTTGTACACTACCTAACATTCCTGCCCCTGTTTCCAAAGATGGTTAACACTGGTTTTTTTTTCCTGAATTACTGTGAAAGCTCTCTGCTCAGCCAGGCCAGTCTTCTTCCCCACCAATTTGTGTTTCAGCACATTCGAATCTTTCTTACCTCTCAGCCATTTTTTTTCTGAACATATAAGAAATAACTTTAACCCAGAAGTTTGTTAGCTAGAACAACTCCATTTTCCAAGAGAAGAGAGGTATTTTTGGCGTCCATAAACACCAGTGCTCCTGGCTCTTTGGTCCAAGACTGAAATAAATGACTTAATTTTCTTAAATAAGTAATCAATCAAATCATCAGACATTGATAGATGTTTTAGATTTTAATATCCCATTTAAGGGTTATTAGAACCTTTGAAAAAATGTTATTTCTATCTTTAAATCAAAGAATGATATAGAAATATATTTGCAGAAAACACATTTGAACCCATTAAAACCCTTTTATTTTTAAAGCTGCTTAAGGCAATGTCAAAGAAGCTTTAGTTCTTGCAGCAGGAATAGAATTAAAGCTGCTTAAGGCAATGTCAAAGAAGCTTTAGTTCTTGCAGCAGGAATAGAATTAAAGCTGCTTAAGGCAATGTCAAAGAAGCTTTAGTTCTTGCAGCAGGAATAGAATTCTTCATCAGACAACATTGTGGGGACAGGGAATACTGCACCACTTCATGGGCAGTGCTACACAGGGCAGTGGTGCCAGGGACAGAGTCTTTGGTAAAGGAAGCAGTAGAAAAGATTCAAGCAGGCAGCAGAGGAGGATTGCCCTACCTTTAGAAAAAAGGATGTTTGCTTCCTTGTCACAGCGGCAGAGCTCAGTTACAGTGTACCATATGTATTTCTTGCACCCATGGATTAAAACAGGGTCTAAGGTAGCACAAATAAATAACCTGCCAAGATGAGGTTTTTCCTTGCACAGTTGCTAATTGAAAAGGGGAAAAACATCTGTCAAAAACCTAATCACTGCAAACAGATGAATGTCACAATAAATTAACTAGTACTTAACAAAGTACTCATTCTCTGACAATCTGTCACACACCAGGACAGGATACACACCTGATTGCCATAGACTGAAAAATGCAAACCTGAAATTTTCCTTTGACACAAGAAATTCCCTAGGATTTAGATTTTCACTTTTCTGAGTTTCTCAGCATAATGGAAAGGGAAATAACAACTCCGTATTACAACTTCATAAGAAGATTAAGCAATCTGCTTTGTTGTAACCCAGGAAAAATATATCCATGCTGCTCCTCTTTTTGGTCATATGTTGACAAAGACACACACACACAAAACAAAAAAATAAAATCGGAAGGAGGGGTAGACCATACTTTTATTTCGTCAGAGCACTCATCTTCAGAACCCTTCAATGACTATGTCTTTGTCTCCATCATCTTCTGGTCCCCTTGACAATGCCTGGTCCTCTTCCCCCGTCATGTTACACGTGCCTCACCTTGGCCTCAAAGAAAGTCTTCAATAAACCCTCTAACCTTTGCACAGCTATCGTGAAGCAGAGTTTCCTTTCCCTTCCCTTTTCTCTTCCCTCCACAACCATTTTCTGTGAAAAAAGCTGTTGTCAAACTGATGCTATTTATAGGGGCTACCAGCTGCAGAGAGGAGACAGCAGACAGCATTTCTGAGGGGTCATTGGAGAAGATGCTGAGACTTTCACCTATCTCCTGTTTGCCAGATTGCATCTCTGAGACTATTCCCAGCCCTGGGCATAAAACAAGAGATACATTTCTTGTAGGTCTGGAAGGACAGTAGATTGGTTAATAAGAGTATTACTCTACAATTACCACGTGCCGTATAAAAATAGCTGCATCAAACACCTGACTTGTGAGACTGCTGCCCTGAGATGTACTTCTTATAAATGGCTTTT
This sequence comes from Atrichornis clamosus, assembly GCA_013400975.1. Lineage (NCBI taxonomy): Eukaryota > Metazoa > Chordata > Aves > Passeriformes > Menuridae > Atrichornis > Atrichornis clamosus. Next base: position 152,251 of record WBMZ01009250.1, on the reverse strand, counting down.
CAAATAGTATTTATAAATGCTTTCTTTTCTAAAAAAAGTTTTAATTTTCCTCACATAAGTTTCTGAGTGTAGGCACCATCTGCACCTAGCTATTTATGTGTGACCTCAAGATCTTCCCGGATGCCCTTGAGCAAACAATCACACCCTAAACCCCACAACATTTTGGCTTGAAGTTCCAGAGAACCTGCAGGGTTCTCCATAAAAGAGATAGTATATCGGACTCCAGTATATCGGACACACTAGAATAAAGTTTGTCTGTCTCCAACTGGAGTGTTTTCAAGTTGTGTCATGCCTTGCATTTCTATTTGGTTTTTCTCTGGGTAGTCTGACATATGCAGCTTCTTTTTCTGGAAAGGATTGACACCAACAATTAAGTATGACAACTGTCCCAGTGTTCCCACTGTCATATGCATACTGTCATTACCATTTGTACCTTTCCCTTTACCATGAAGGCTCCCCAAACCTCTCCCACATCTTTCAGTGCAGTTCAATAAAAACATCTCTGAACAAGCAGTGTGAGACAAGCTGTGCAATGTTCTGCTCCTCTACATTGCCACAAGTTGCTCATAGCCTCAGTTATTACAAATCTTTCTTTCAATTCATTTATACCCAAAAGCTAGTGCAGCAATATGGCTTCCATTACTTACACACCCCCCAGGAAAAAAGTATATACACACATACTTGCCCTGCCTCCACATCTCAGTCCTGATAGATGATTTCAGTGGCCCATACACTTTAGCAGTCTTGGCTTCATGTATAATATAGATTCCAGCAATTCTTCCTCTCTTTTTTCGGCACTGGAATAAACTGCAATGCTGGGGCTATTTGCTTGTCTGTTCATAGAAACAGCAGTAGTACACAACAACCTACTTTAAAAAAATGGAGGTCTGTTTCTAGGTTGCTGTGTAAATCAGATTGTAAGCATATCCATATTTGAAGACAATAAACAGAGAACAGAGCAACAGCAAGCGAAAAAAACCAACATATCTGGCCCAAGTGCTAACCTGAATAGCATTAATGCCAGGAATACATCAGAAAACGTTCAAAAGCAGTTTGTTGTTGCTCAAGTGTCACTGTTCTATTGTGGCAAGGATCAATAAGTCTCCAGGCGGCTTGACAGCCACACAGATCAGACTAGCATGGAAGTTAGTTGCACTTGAAAGAAGACCACAGAAGATTAATTTGCACCAGGGACTCTTGTGCACCTTCACGTTTAAGAACAAGAGCCTAAACACAGAATAAAGAGCAGAAAAGTATTGTCCTTCAACAGAGAAGAGGAATTTCATCAAGTTAGATAAACTTACCTGACCTACAGCTAATGTTACTTGTCTGAGAGATAACAGATGCATCAATTAAACACATTGCAGCACTATTTTATTATGGCAAGCATGATGCCAGTACACAAACTACCTTGGTAATTTCCTTCATTAGGATTTTTATCTCTGATTAGCAAGAAGTGTGCAATGTGTCTAGCTGAGGTCTAAGAAGAAAAGTTACAGAGCTAGAATACAATTGGTCAGATTGGAAACTATTTTCTTTTAGTTAATTTTTTCACATTTTTGTTGGATTTTTGTTGGCTCCAGGTGAAGAATTTAATTGAGTGATAGTTAAATTATGGGTAGATGCATAAAAATTTGCAAAGCTGACCTGTGTCAATCTTTTCTGCCTGTAATAGCATTTCATGGCAGAAATCATCTTTCTATCTCTGTATGTCACTAAACTGATGGCAGTCTCAGTCATTGTGTTTTGTGGTTCTAAAAATCCGCTCTCAGTAAGAATACCAGAGTACCAGTAGTTCTTATACAGTAGAAAGTCAATGGAGAAAGGATCCAATTCCCTACGTTCGGCCTTCCAGTTTCACACTGTCTTCCACCAAATTTCAGACCCCACTACATCAGTCCTTTCAGATACTGGACCAGTCACAAACATTTAACAACTAGCACTACTAGACCATGGAAGGGAGTTACAGGTTGTTTGCAAATTTCAGAGAAAGGAAGTCCTACCTGTTCTTCCAACACAAAGTACTGGACAATATTAAAGTCCTCAAATATCAAACCTTTAATTTTTGCATGCTGTAAACTTGCTCAGGACCCTTCCCTGTTTCTTTCAGGACTTGACAGGAGGTACCCCACATAACACAGTGTGTGAACACAAAATGTGTATAGGGTCCAAAGCAAGGCATTTTGCTGTATCCAAGTCTTGTGCTATTGCAAGACTTAGTGTGAGTAATGCACTCGATTCCTCACAGCATCTCTGGGCAATGACTGTTGTGGGAAGGGAAACAGTAGAAATTGTTGGGTTTTGTCTTTACTGTAGATTAAATTTGTCACAAAATAAATGCTTTACGGCTCCTTGTGTGTTGCTCACATGCAATAGATAATGCGGGCTTCACAGCAGTGCAGAATTGCCTGTGATTGAAGAGGACTGGATGGGGACTGATATTAATGTAGTGATGAAAGGGACTGTCTATGACTATCAATATAAATAAAAATAAGAAATAAAGGAATCCATGTGTTTTACAAGTTTTAATTTCTAACACATGTGTGAAACCAGTGTAGTTGAGAACATGGACAGTAGCTGATTTATTCATGGAAGACAAGTGAGACCTACAGAGGAGTACCATGGGTACACCTGGTTCAAGTTTGAGGAGAAAGATTACTGGTGTCACCATTCTCTGCACCATTTTTGACACTGACAGGTGCACGTGCAGCATGTTAAATGTGATACACTAGCATGCCCTGCTGAAGCAACAATGAGAAAACAGTCCTTACAGGCATTCCCTTTTCCACCATGGTACAAGCAGTGACCAAGACATTCTGGTAGAGAGAAACTGAACAAATCTGAAGTTAGCAAAATGAAATATTTAAAACATTTTAAATTGAGAAAAAAGAAGTAATATTCTCCCCACCCTCCAATCTCAGGAGACTATTTTGAAATAGTGGGTACACTATTTTAGAAAATTAAGGTCTTAGTTTTGGAATATGAATTTTCAAACTCCCTGGGTCAATTATTCACATTAAAACAGTTTGTCAAGATTTTCTCTTCAACGGAAGGATCAACACTATCAAAAAGTCCCATTAGAAGTAAAATGTGTCAGAAATGATTAGTCTGTATTCAGAAATGTTAGAAATCACAAATGAAAAAGTTTAGAGAGAAATCTAGTTCTCCGAGTGGGCAAATAAGTCCCAGTTCCAACCCCTTTCCCAGCTGTGAGGTTTCCCTCTCACTGGTAGCGAGCACTATATGCCTCTGTTGTTAAAGTAAAAAAAAATATTACTTTTCATGTTCCTTTATTTTAACATATGTCCATCAGACTTCAGTTTTGGAAGATGTACAGCAATACAGTATATATTGTACTGTTGCGTAGTATTTTAGTGCTGCTTCAGCATATTAAATAATTAAGTAATGCAGATATCATCCTCTTTTGTGTATGTTTTCACAGCAGAATTTCGTTATCAAACTCAAATTTTCCCAGAAGATAGTTGTCAAGTATAGACACACAAAACAATAAGTACAGGAAAAATCCAGCAGACTTCAGAACAATAAGTACAGGAAAAATCCAGCAGACTTCAGTATGAACTGTGCTGTTTCTCCTCACATATGCATATATTGCAGATCAATACAACCATTTACCTGCTATATAGCTGATACCATCAATTAATATTACAGATTCACACCTGTGTGCATTGGCTAATTAACTCCTTCCCTTTGCCTCTGTCTAACTTGCCCCCTGAGTGCTTGAACCACAGGACAGTGACATTTTCAGTTGGGAGATCTGATTCTCATCTGAAGTGGTCCAAGTGGAGACCAGTGGCAGGAGGTGTTCCTCAGGGGCAGGGATTGGGTCCATCAGCGTTCAACGTCTTTGTTGGCAACACAGAGAGTGGGATTGAGTGCACCCTCAGCAGGTTTGCTGATGTCACCAAGCTGTGTGGTGCAGTCAAACCCCTGGAGGGCAGGGATGCCATCCAGTGGGACCTTGACAGGCTTGACAGGCGGACCCATGTGAACCTCATGAAGTTAACAAGGCCAACAGTAAGGTCCTGCAGATGGGTCAGGGCAATTCCAAGCATTAATACAGGCTAAGTAGAGAATAGATTTAGAGCATCCCTGGGGAAAAGGACTTGGGTGTTGACAAGAAGCTCAGTGTGACCTGGCAATGTGTTCTCACGGTCCAGAAAGTCAAGTGTATTCTGGGCTGCTTCAAAAGCATCAAGGCCACCAGGGGAAGGGAGGTGATTCTGCCCCCCTACTCTGCTCCCTACATGGAGTGCTGCATCCAACTCTGAGGCTTGCAACATAAGGACTTGGCCCTGTTGGAGCAAATCCAGAGGAGGACCAAGACGATCATCAGAAGGCTGGAGCACCTCTCCTGTGAAGTTGTACTGAGAGAATTGGGGTTTTTCAGCCTGAAAAAGAGAAGGCTCTGGGCAGACTTTATAGCAGCCTTCCAGCACCTAAAGTGCGAGAAAGATGTAGAGTGACCTTTAACAAGGACATATAATGATAGGATAAGGGGTAATGGTTTCAACTTAAAGGAGGGTAGCTTTAGATTAGATTCTTCACGGGAAGGTTGGTGAGACACTGGAACAGGTTGCTCAGAGAAGCTGTGGATGTCCCACCCTGAAGTGTTCAAGGCCAGGATGGATGGCGTTCTGAACGACCTGGTTGAATGAAAGGTGTCCCTGCCTGTATGATTTGAAGATACACGCAGGTTAACCAGAGGCTAAGCCATGGACTTTGTGCATAAGGAGGTTTATTTCAGAGCTGTTACAAAATGCGAGGTTTCCATCACCGGATGCAGGCGGGGGAGCCCTGCCCCCTGGGCCTGTTGGCCCTGTGTCCAAGGGGCCGGAGCATGCGCACTTGGCTCCCCCTTTCCTTCTCTCTAATGAGAATGGAATGTATTTACACATTCCACCTGTGAGAACAGGGAACAGTGAGTGGTCCCACTGTTCATTCTGACACCTCTTCTATGCAGGCAGAATGGAGTCTTGAGCCACACATAAGGCCTGCACCAATCTCCTCGATCAGTCTTCCGAGGACCCCTTATTATCCTACACTGCCCATGGCAGGAGGGTTGAAACTAGGTCATCTTTTAGGTCCCTTTTAACCTGAATCATTCAGTGATTCTGTGAAGAATCATCATTATTTTGCTAAATAATTATCAGTTCCTCTATCTGCTGTTAATCCTTCAGATACTCTCCATCAGTTGACACTCTTGCCCTGTACAGGCACATAAATCATCCTGGATTCTGCTGTCTCTTGACGAACTCTCCCCAAACCACACCTCACAATCATCATCACTCCAACTCTCTGCCTGCAAGCTAAACACATCTCCAGACTCAGCCCCAAGGCGGACAAATATTCAAGCCCTCTCTTAAATTCCACATCTATATTGTATGTAAATTCTCTTATACTACAGGATTAGTTAGTTCTTTGATATAAAATTAGTAATGCCATATTCCATACCTGCAATGTCCCCTAAAGAGACATTGTGTTCTATATTAACTTGCTTTGAAAAACCTTAATATTAATGCAATCATTCTATTAAAATCTCTTATTGGTGAAATATTGCCTGTGTACATTCTACCCTCTGTAAAATGCATTTTGTTACATTCTGATTTCTAAGAAATGGGGAGTTTTTTCCCTCCTCACTGGTGTACACAAAACAGATGGAAGTTAAAAGGGGACGCATTTAGATACAAGGTATATATCAGTGCCTCTTACAAGGACTTAATGATCAATTAATATTTTATGGCTTGGGACCATTTTCCAGCATGATTCACTTTTTTAATAGCTTGTATTTGCAAACAGTACTTTAAACATTTAACTGCCTCATGCACATATTCTTTTCCTTTACTTCTTTCTATAGACCAAATATATTCTTTATTGGCTACAGACTGCAATTAAAGCCATACCTATAGCTAATTAGGCAGTTGCCACAGTTCCCTAAATGAATCCTTATCTGGAAGCTACACTTCAGTAATTTTAGCTTTGCATACAAATGAACTGATTATACTCACTTTGGCCAAACTGTGTTCTGTCTTCAACAAAGTTGTGAAGCGCGTGCTTACACTTTTGACTACGAAGCAGGACATACTGTGCTTGTTTTTCTAATCTTGACCTAAGTGGGTGACACAACACTTGCTACGGCAACATAAGAAGTGACATGAGTTATGGGTCACAAAACTGGACCCGTGATGAGTACCAGCCCACTTGAAAATGAGTAAAAAGTCTGCCATTTATGTGACACCTGTGCTAGATCAGACCTCAAATGAGTTTAGGGACTTCAGAACAGACCACTGTTAATCTTTGTAACTGGTCTTTGAAAGCAAGAAAACAAATCCCAAGGGTAAAACAGCCCTATGCTATGGCCAAGAAATAGATCCTTCTATTCTTCTTATTTTCCCTTTAGTCCAGAACACCATGAACCTAATTCTGTCCTTCATGCTGGAACCAGGGTAACTCCAGGGGCTGGAGCAGATGTGGTCAGAGGACATGGTTGTATTCATGCCTCTTATATGGAAAACTCATCAGGAACGTACAAATCACTTAAATAAGAATCAAGAACAGAGTATTTGCTGGTACACAGCATCCTCCCTGGGCTACTGGAAGGCTGTCACTCCTATGTATTTTCCAAAGGCACATGACTGCTGAGGTGGCATGTCACAGCTGAAAAGCTTATGGTATTCCTTTCATTTCACTTAGAGGCATGCTATGCAATGCAGCAACCCCAACTGCAAAATACCATCACAGATCCCATACATTGATCAAGCATATAGTGTTACTGGGCTACTTACAATTGCTGCAGCCACGAAAAGGCTGAGAAACTGGGGGAGGGAAGAATATCCATATGTCTGTACTTTTTAGGTCACACATATGGTGGATTAGCTGTGTTTGGCATGTGAACTTTCAGCAGAAGGTTGCTTATTTCACACTTGCAGTTATGTTAAGAACACTTTTTTCTTATGCCTACTAAAGAATTGTTTTAAAATCCTCTTCCTGATTAGAGACATAGGAAACCAGAGAGCTTATATAGAAATTTTGATATCAAGAGCACTCAGGTTAAACATGGGTCATGCATAAGCTAAGTGCAAATACAGAGAACAACTGCAAAGTCAGATCTCTCTTAAGAGCCACACAGAAAATCCTGAACCTGGCAGAAGTCGGTGATGAAACTCCTGTTAGCATCACTGATGCTTTAGATGTGTTTGTGCAAGGCCTAAGTGGATGCATCCACAGCACCCAACAGGGAATGCCCTACTGCTTTTAGTAACTCCTGGAACAATTCTTCACAAAAGACAGCACTCAGCCAACCCAATTATCTGGGGTAACAGAATAGAATAACTCCAAAACCCAAAAGGAAGCACACCACCCACACTGACAGCACAAAACACAGCTAGCATTAGCCATAAGACATGCTTAATACATTCACACTCGGAATTATCCATTTGCAGTCATCTGTAAAGAACAAAGGAAGCCTCAAGTGCAACCAGGCAGAGGAAGACTTGATGCATGCTGTGCTCCAAAGCGAGCAACACACCACTGCAGCTGGCACTTCTGGGGCAAGGCTTAATGAATTCATAACATGAGAAATAACAGAAAGCTGGCTGGTTGTATTAGACTTTATACCCAATCCCTCTTAATCCAAAGATTGTCTTCTTCTTATGAAGGAAGCCCCCGTGGGATTTCTGCCAACATCACTTCCCATGTGGGTAGCTGTTGCTGTATCCAAGTCCTCCCAGGGCAAGAGCAGGGAAGAGAAGAAGGCAAGATGAGAAGAACTCTAAGTCCTCAGCTTAGGGATTGCTGCAAGGAGTTTTGTGGACAAAAAATCACACCCATCCCAAATCTGAACCTGATTTTACAGTGTGCCCTGTTCTGCAGCTTAAAACAAAAGGGGCCAAAATATTTTCTTGTTCCTGATCCTGAAGGGATCACATATGAGGCCAAGACAAATAAAAACAATTTTGTTTCTTTGCTCCTAATGACATTCAAATTAGAATGGGAACACATACCAGCTTCACCTGTCTTACCTACAGATGCCCCATTCTCAAAAGGAAATAGCCTTTTGCAGGTACCCAGTGGGAGAAGTGATTAAAGGAAGGGAAAGAAATATCACAGGCAAAAAGGTAGAAAAAGCCTAGAAGAGAAAATGGAAAAGAAGAAAAACTGTAGAAAAGGCAGAAAAAAGATGTGGAAAACATATTTTTCTTTTTTTAATAGGACTCTGCAGGTGCTGCAAGCATCACACGGATAGTTTCTATGTGAAGTAAGGGTTAAATCTTAAAGGCCCTCAGATATATACACTTTGACATATAAACCCAAACTTGTGCAAAAATTTCACTTTACTCTTATATTGGCAACCAACAGGTGTTACTCTGGTGTAATGAAAGTTTTAGAAGACTCGCACCCTCCCCTCACAGAAAAGCCTCAGATCTGGCAGCAACCCTGTGTTCTCAAACAAACCTCTCAGCCACCACATCTTACCATCAAAACCACTTCACTGTCACTGAACATGGTTAGATGAATCACAGCACGAAGAAGAATTCCTTGCTCACAGAAGGACTTCCACCCTTTGAATGAAACAAGCCAAGTGCAAGACAGCACCACTGAATCCCAAGAGCAGTATGCAAGCATGACTTTGCCAAACTCTTCAAAAGCAGCACAGGAAAGATATTGAGACTTTTAAATAGTGCATATTCACAGATTTCAACAGCTTCTCTATAAAAATTATTAAGAACCTCAAACTCAAAGTATTAGAGAGGAAATGCCCCATCACTCAACAGCCCTGAGAAGCAGCACACGCCACACTGCCTGAAAGAAAAGACATGTGGCTCCTTTAGCTACGAGAATATAAAATTATAATCCAAGTCATCTTTTTTCTTCTAAGCTCCTCTTAAGCATATTATATCAAATATATCCATAGAATCTCAACTGTCTCTAAATGTTATCAGAGAAAAAGGAGATCCACAGACAACCATAGTATATTTATACACTTATCAGTAAATACATATGACTAGTTATTTTTCTGTAATGGTACAAATTATGTATAAAGGAATCTTGTGGAGTCCCCACGCTTCCTTTCAAGCTTAGGAAACATTCATAAAGAGAAGGTCAAAAACATGTTATGTTTTACTTAAACTCTGCAGTCTTTCAGCTCCTGTGGCTTACCTACAAAACCTATGTTACAATTCCAAAAAATAAGAGCTTATGATATTACATTAAAGGATTCTAACATATAGATACAGTCTCTTAGAAAATTAATCAAAGGGGACATAAGCTAATCCAAAAGAACCATAGGGTGCCCTTTTCATGGTATAACAAAGGGACCAACGTATCTCCTTGCAGGAGAGAGCCTGCCACCAAGGCAGGCAGGGAAAGACAAGATCCCAAGAGTCTGGTCACCACTTTCACAAGCTGTTAAGTGCTCCACTCAGAAGTGGAGTGACAGACCCAAAGAATTTTTTCTGTCCGGTGTTGCATCCCTGTTTCTTCTTGCAATATTACAGCAAGGTTATGGATCCAGGTTATGGCACACAGCACCGTGGGACTAGACCTACCCATAATCATAACCTGTGATACAATAGGGAGATAAATGTAAGCTCTGCTAAAGGAAGAGAAATGTGTGGATGCAATAATGCTCCTCAGTTTAATTTTACATCCAAGAATCACTGACTCTGACAGTAAAGAATGAGTCTTACAAGCTTTAGTAAAACATATTAAAACAAGAGCCATGCTCTCCCATCAGTCTTAAGCATGAATTTAACTGCAGTATCCCAAGACTGAATTATTTACATGATGTCCAGATCAGATTGTACACGTTTCCAATTCCTTGAATTGAATAGAATTCTAAACATCATTAGGTATATTACTATGGCCTTGCTTTTTTTTTTTTGTCAAGAAAATCCCCACACTTCTTAAACCAGGAAAAGTATGTAAGTACGCATTACACAGCAAAATGAACAATTGAATAAAAAATGTAGATATTTTCTTTTATAATGGAAAAGGTATATAAAGCAAGTGTTGCAGGTACATCAGTTTGAAATTAAGTGGGGCATGCATCTGAAAAGACTGTTACCAGAATCAAAAAGCAACAATAAAATGCAACCTGTGCTATGATTTTGTCAATATATGAGGCTGCCAGTAAAAGACAGCTATAAAAAGACTGTAAGGCTGGGCTACTAGGACTGAAATGAATCATAGAATAGTTTGAGCTGGAGGAAGCCTTTAAATGTCCTGTAGTTCAACACCCCTGCAAAGAGAAGGGACATCTTTAACTAGATCAGGTTGCTCAGAGCCCCATCCAACCAGATCTTGAATGTTTCCATGTTTGTGGCATCTACCACTTCTCTGGGCCACTTGTTCCAGTGTGTCACCACCCTCATTGTAAAAAGTTTCCTTAAATATTTAATCTAAACCTACCCTCTTTCAGTTTGAAGCCATTACCTGTCATCCTATCACTACATGCTCTTGTCAGGAGTCCCTCTCCATAGGCAGGTGTCTCATAGTTGGTGCTTCAATATTTTATATATTTGTAATAGTTTGTATTCCAGCTTTTCAGGGGTACGTTTTCAATAAATAGAAACAGTGTTATTTACTTAAGACCTCAGCAGCATAGAATACAGTGGAAATTCATCAAAAATATATGGGAGATAAAGGAGAACCAATGAGATTACTCTGATGAATTAATTTTAACTACAATCCTAAAAAAAAAAATCTCTGTTCTCTATAAATTTTCTCAGAAAAATTTTCTTAAATAAATTTTCTTGGAAAAAATCTGGGAGCAGCTAGGAGCAGTGACAGGACACTGAATCTAACAGGCCACAAAGCTGGTCTAAATGGCCATTCATAAATGCCTGTTACAGTGACTAGTTTTATCTAAGAGATAAATCGCACCTTAATCACTGCTCAAATACATCCGGCTTTAGCAGATTACTGCAAAAAATAAATAGTTTGGGCAACAATATTCTATACACTTTAGCCTTTGCCACTCACAAATTTTTCAAATGCCATAAAGAGAAACTATGTTTAGCTTTAAATAATTAATAGAATACTCAATTTAGCACTTTGTATAAAATATTTAGTAGATGCACAGAGCAACCATAGCAAGTCCTGTGTTCATTCTTATACAGAACTTTACAGACAGAAGCCACGGTTATGCTCTTCTTTTCAGGTCTGCAAATCAGAAACTCCAGTGAGTTCTACAGCTTAACAGCGATACAAAAATCAAGTGAGATTCTGACAACACGGGTGGTATAAATGATCCCATGTAAATTAGTAATAGTTACTGTTTCTACATTTACAATGATCTCCCACCTCAAGATTTATGTTTCCTTCTCGGTTGAACTGTACATTGATAAACACCTGAAACTCCCCTCTAGCATCTGGTAGAAGAAATATCAGAAGAAGCTCTTTAGTTATATGGGTTTGTATCTCATCAGCAAGGGACAGACACCAAGCCATTGAACTCAGCACTTGGAAGTACCTTTAGATTTCATGGTAAATTCTGCAGTACCCTAAACAATGACCTATAGTTTCACACATCATGGAACTATTTTATATTATCTATTACATTTTCAATATGAGCCCATAGACACAAGGTATCCTTAAAACAACAGCTGGAGATTCTGGATCAAACCCACATTATTTATTATAATTTGCATTTATGGGTTGAGAAAAAGCAAAGGCAAAAGGGAGACTTTCTTCAGCCATTATTTTTTTATTCACTCAGCAGAAAGAAGAGTAGTCTTTCTCTCGGGCAATTTAGACCCTTTCTTCCTCTTTGTCCAGCACCAGAGCTGCAGCAGCTGATACGGCCAGCTTTCTCAAAGCTCTAGGGCTGCTTTGATGTGTCCTGCCATGGATAAATCTAGCATGTACCAGAACAGTGTAGTTTCTTCCCATCTGCAATATATTCTCCATGAAACCAGCCTCTCATTGCTTATCCTAGCACCGAAGAGACACGCTCCTGTGTCTCATAGGTGCTGGCTATTGCAGAGGCCCTTCAGAGCTCTCAGTATCCCCCCTCCAGCCATCTCTAATCTGTGTGGCAGGAGCAGTCTGGCACTAAGAAAGATGAGGAGCCACTAAGCACAAAATCGCTTTGCACAAAACACCTCTCCCTAATCTGTTCTGAGCACTTGATCTGGTCTGCATCCATTTCTGCGCATCCTCTCATATTTTTTCAGTGCCCTACCAGCCTCTGGCATTTGAAGTATATGTATGCTTCTTACATAGATGCAAAGTCTGTAATTTGATGTGCACTTCTTCTGAATAATCAGTATAAATTCAGTCACCTAAGAAACATTCCTGAATATATCCTTCTAATTATGCATCAGACTGCAATTCCTTGCTGCTCTGACACAACACTGACAGTATAATCCTCTCCATGGCAGCATGTGGTACAATCACAGATCCTGACAATATTAAGTGCAGGCAACACTTAAACAGATGCTTAAAAGCATACTACACATCACAAGTATATAAGTGATCCAGAAATATAAGATGATACATTCCACAAGTGTGTAACAGCATATTACCAAAAGATTAAATATTTCAGACAATCCCTCACTACAAAGAGTAGCTGTAGTCATTCATCTGTCTTTCCTAACAAGGGTAAATATTTCTTCACTCTTCAGGAAAAGCAGCACTGTATGAATAATTGATTTTTAAATAATTGGTATGATGTCCAAGTTCATGTAATTAAATTTCCCTTTGTCAAGACATACCACCAGTAAGTGATTCCTAAAAGGGAGTGAGAAAAGACAAGAAGATCAAAACTTAACCTCTTAAAATCAACGAGTGAGAAAATTCTCCATCTCTAGGCCAGAGAGACATACTGCTTATAAATTCCTTCTTTGCTCATCCAGTCCTGATCATAAGAAGATACTATTGTCTGTTAGAGTCCACATAAAAATTATGTCAAACAAAGGCAAACAGAGATTTTCTCATGTAAATTCTATCCCAACTGGTGTCGGTGGCAAGACTCCCATGGACTTCAAAGACAGCAGGATTTGGCAGGGGTTAAGCTCTCCAAATGGCACTCAAACAACAGATGGATGTTTGCTGAAGTTCAGGCATGAGACATATCTTGTGCCGTACTTATGCTAAAATCTTATCCCACCTTATATAATTGTGAAAAGACCATTACTTCTAAAGGTGATGGAGAGGCCACTGAGAGCCTCATGTGAGCTACCATTCATCTGCTTCAAAACTGTGGTGAAAGTCAGCTTACCAGGATAAAGAAATAAAATGGTGAAAAGTGTCTGTAATGGTCAGAGGATGCCTACACTTGGCAGCAAACCAGCAGTTTGCAGAAGATGCTGGGGAGCAGGAATGCATCCCCTCCATCCCACATTTCAGAACACTCCAGTCAGGAATTTATGCTCAGTATTTCACACTACAGAAAGACACATGCTCATGCTCACACCAAGTTCTTGCTTGGCCGTAGTTTATAATTATAAGATTTCTTTTATTTTGTAAGTTTAGAAGACTACTATTCTACTCAAATCATCTGTGAGGACCTACATACTACTAATCACAATTTAATGAACAAGTATGTTCACATCCAACTAAAATGGAGAATTCAGAAATTTTTTTAAAAAGCAACCACTTTTTATTGCTCTCATTTAGTTTCCCAGCATCTCTCCTATTTATTCCTTTTTACTAGCTTTCCTTCAAAATCTGCAAACATTGTTCATGGGTTTGTTCTCTCACTTTCCTCCAAATGATACTTATATACAGTTATATCTATTAAAACCTGAAATCTTAGAATATCACCCATCCTGTAGAAAGCAATGTCATGACATTCCTGGAAAAGTCACAAATTTCAATTCAAAGACAGGAAATCCTCTACCAAAGAGGAAGGGTTTTATAGGCTGAAGAGTGGGTTAAAAGCGCTCAGCTAAGGGCAAAAATAGAGTGCTAAAGGACCTTGTAAAGACTGAGAAAATAGGTTTACATCAAACTCAGCCAACTGAGTTTACCAAGAACCATGGGCAGAGTACTCAGGTGCTACCCATGAACCATGGGCAAATACTACACAGGCTGCAGGCACAGAGGCATCTGTGCTGGCTCCAGGCCTCCAGGCATAGCCAGCTTGGACTCAGCACCCACATAACCAGGCTCACATGGCCAGTGCCCAACTGGCTCGAGTGCTAGCTCGCTGACATCTCATCTCCATTACACTTTTACTGAGTATTTTTATAGCATGATTTGCATATGTTTTGTATTATCTGCATTTGCTTCCCACAGCCACCAGTGACATTGTCCTTCTCTGCTCTGTCTCCTTCCACCACAGATGACCAAGACTCTCTTGCATCAATTGAACGGCATTTGCAAAACAGTGGGGAGTGGGGTTGAAGAAAGCTCTGTAACATCTCCATGAAACAAAAATACTCAGTTGAAATTGAGAACACCATTCAGTGGGCATTCATAAATATGAACTTCAAGTGGCTCTTTGCTCCAATATTCACATCAGCTTTGCCGTATCCTCTTTTTTATGAGTCTATTCTCATACTCCCAATGCATGGAAGCCAGTTCAAAGATACTTCAGACCTACAAAGAGTAGCACAAACTACTTCAGAGTTACTCTTCAGCATCTTACAAAAAAAAAATGACAAAAAGGTGCTTTGTTCTGGATGCTTCTGACTAAGAAATGACTTGAATTTACCAGTCCCTAGGTCTCATTTTCTCTGAGCATGCCCAGTATGGAAGCAGAATGCTCTAAAACCAGCAAAGTTATCAAAGGCTCTGTATCAAACTGACAAATTCTATGCAGTAAGCCCTGACAGCAAAACATTTCAACAGCAATGCGACAATTACACCTTGGAATTGAGGACTAATGCAACTTTTCATTCAAAGAGTTAATCTGGGTATTTTTCTTACAAAAGTATATTCCAAAATGTAAATTGAAGATGAGTGTTTGCAGGTTTATCATGCATTTTCCTGTCCTTGTATGCAAAGTATGTCTTACACAAGCTGTGCAATTAGGTCTTTTTTTTAGGATGTAATGAAATTATTGTTACCCTGAAGTTCATCCCCTTGTGCTTAATGTAATATGGATCTAAGCCACCTTTTGTTCCACAAGCTGTCCCACACCTTATCTGGATCCACACTAAACAAAAACAAGGGATGTGTTACTGCAGCTTCAGGTGTCCTGTAACACTGGCTGGCAGTGAAAGACTGCAGTGAGAGAGTTCTCACATTTCCCATGTATTTCATGATGGACCCTGCAAAGAAAGTCAAATGTAAGGCTGCATGGATAACATTTCTTGGCTCCACCATAGAGCAAAGGCAAACATGAATGCACAGACCTCACAATGATTTTGTTTGTATTCAGATCAAATGAGTTTCTACCAAATCCAAAATCAAATATACTGGTTTGAGCACTTAGAAAGAAATAAAGGATGCACATAAATACAGAAGTAGAAAACACTGAATGTTCCCTTTTAACCAATATCCTACTGCATAGAGCATTTCCTCAGTCCTAGGTATCTTAAACCCATTACCTCCCAAGAGAAATCTCAGTGCTGGCATATCAGTTTTTCTGTGGTTGTATAAAACTTGACAGAGTTGCTAATTTTTCTATTATACATGCACTGGAACAGATGTGTGAAGCAAAATCTTCAGTCTCTCAGACAACATAAACGCTGTCTTGCTTGATAAATATCTCTGTTTTGTGTGGCAAAGGTGCAGAACTGGAAAGCTATCCCATCCTTGTAGTGGCAGAAGACAGACTGGATGTATTCAAATTTTCCAGGCAAAAAGCATCATTTCAGCTAATATGTTGTGCACCTCAGAGGGAGGAAATGTTGTCATAATCCTGATATGATTTGTAAAAACAAACAAACAAAACCCCAAACCCTCCCTCCACAATTCTACTAATAGGATTACCCTGGAATTTTTCTGAGCCAAAACTGAGATACGTTCAATCTGAGTTTACTGGTAACACACAAGTCATTCAGAAAATATTCAATCTCCTGAACTGACTTTCCATCTATCAAGTCAAATATAAGCAATGTCTCTTCTCTTCCCCTTTCCTCCCAGCAGTCAGAGCAGGCAGCAGGGTATACCACTTCTTTAAAATGGTAATATCACAGTAAGAAGAAGTAAGACTTGAAGTTCAGAGATGAAGATGGAAATCACAGATCTACAAACTCCACATCACCATAATTGCATTTTTAATGATTGTTCATAGAAGCAAATGAAACCAGAAGATTTGCAAGAGCAGAGGCATTAGCAAGTGGCCATGAAAAAGGGTTTTTGTATAGAGAATGATAAGCTTGATACTGAGGTTTCTGCAGAGGAACTAAAGAAGCAACTCTCCTGATTCCAGCCAGGACAGGGTTCATTTTTGCAGTAGCCAGGAGGGGGCATGGCTAGGACATAGAGGTTATTCTGTGTCACCTCAGGTCATTGTCCGGGACAGAAGGAAGGGAGTGTCTTCCAGGGAGAAGGGTGTTGTGTGGCAGAGGTCTGGTACTGTCTGTTGTTGGCAGGGGTGTTCTGTGTGAATCTTTCACCTCTTTCTTGTGTACCCTCTGTCATTAGTTTTGTTGCTATTACTGTTTGTTCTCTTATCTCATTGCTGTTTCCAGTAAATTATTATCATCTCAACCCATGATCTTAACATTTTGTGCCTTCAGTTCTCCTCTGTCTGACTGCAGGGGGAGGGGAAGGGGAGAGAGCTGTTTGGAGAGTCTCACTATGATGGGGAGCATCACTCCTAAAGCACAACACAAGTTTGAGGCAAAACTGAGCAAACCAATTTCCTTCCGTTCAATGGTTAGGCAAAGTTTTAAGGCACAGAAGAGAGTAAAGGTTAGTCTTTATCACTTTACAGAGATACAGTACTTCTCCTATGTTTGCTTCCTATTCTCTCCTCAGCAAGTGACTATTTGAGTGCTGGAACTTCCACATATCTTTTCATCCTCCATAACTTTTCACTTGAAAAAAAAACCTCAGTCCCAGACCACCAGTTTACACTTGCAATACGACAAAGTAAGCCATATTCTCCAAGTCAATCCTGAATGTAGAATTATTCAAGTATCAGATCATCATTCAATGAGAACTAGTTTTTGCATAATTAAAACTGAACCCACTTATGCCCTTTAGTTCTTTCAAATTGCCCTGAGGAACTCAAGCATAATTAGTATGACCAGTACCAAGAGGAAAGTAAGCTATGAAATTCATCTTTATACAAAGGTTTTAAATCTTCCGTATATCACAAGTACGTACAAGCTTCAATTAACCATGACAGTACAAGGTGCATAACTGCAAAATCAGTCTACCATTGCTGTTTAGTATCATTTGGCCATGCTAGAGCATGCATTGTGCCATAGACAGGGGGGAAATAGAAAATTGTGTCTGCACTGAATGATTTCTCTCTTCTTGGATACCCATATTCGACCTCATGCACTCAATTTGTTCCCTGAAGCACTGCAGCAGTAAGTCCTCTCTCCCCAAATCCCACCCAGAGTGGGAATGAAACTGACATACTCTGATAGCAAACTCTCTGAACAGTGAAGAGTTTACACGTATTTGAGGTGAGGCTCTACGGGCCCTAAGGCCCCACTGATCCATCACAGAAATTAAAAGAATAAGATTTGGACCAATGAAGAAACCTCTCATTACACCGTTCTAGATTTTGCTTAATTTCTCCTGCTCCTTAGCATACGTGAGAAATGCAGGAAGAGAGGAGATTATGCTAACACGTGCCAACACAGATGTACAAATAATTTATGAGACGTAAAAAATTGAAGAGGAGGGAAAGAAAGGAAAGGATTTAATGAGCTGCAAAAGGCCTGTCAGTGGTCAGATTCAGCATGGCAGTGATTAGGAAAAATATGTTCAGCTCTCTGTTCAACAACAGTCAGACGTGGAAAAAAAAAATCCCAGAGGATTAGAGAAAAAGCAAAGTTAATCAAAGCTAATGATAACACTGCCTTACAGTGAATGGGAGCAATGCTATAGCAACATTCATCCCTTTAAGCTAAACTGATCAATCTACATCTCTTGGCAATAATCTCCTTCTTGTAATGTGCTGTGTACACTTTGCTTGGACAAGGAGAAGTCACACAGCTGGAATGGGAAGAGAACATCAATGGAACCTCTCCATGTTTCTTCTATTTCAGTAATAATTTCAAGCTGAAAACTGATTCTTTTCACACCAAAACTACTTTTTCCCTGAATTTCAGATTAAAACTAACTAACTAAATCAATCAAACTGGCTACCATAGTTACTATGGATCTTATTTTGGAGCACCAGGTTATTATTCTGTGTGATGCCTGTGACACTTCCTTCCACAAAATGAGAACTTATGGCACTAGAGAGACATGCCCACTTCCCATTAGAAGCAGTATTTCATAGAATCACAGAAAGCCTGTACGTATACTCATTTTCAGATTATCTTCAGCATATCAGTATAAAAATGAGATATTCCTTTTTCTGAACCACTTGCTTAACTTGGATTCACTTCCACACAGTTGTTTGGCCAAGAGACATCTGCATAACAAGAGGCAGCTACACTCAGTGGACAGACACCCTGCTCCTGGAAACATGACATAAAGCACCGTGCTGGCCACTCAGGATATGTGAAAGACATGTGGCACTTCAGGAACCCTTACAATGCTTCTGACCTTGAGAATGGCCACCACCATCATGGCACGGCATCAGATGCAGCATGAAAAGAGTTCATGCAGCTGCCTAGTTTGAACAGGTTGTCACCTTATTTATCTCTGTAGAGCCTCGCAACAGCAAAACATGTGCCCGTGCAGCTACAAAGACAAGCTATTGTAATTCTCTCTGTATTGAGTTTCCTTACAGGGTTTTCTTGCCTTGCACGGTAAGTGTGGCATGTCACCAGTGTGTTGGCCATGGGGATAGAGGTGCAGTGATCACATTACAGCCACCCAGCACAGTGCTCTGCACTCAGGCCAAAGAAAGCTTTACAAAGCAAGGCATTTTACAGATTTGTGTGGTTGCAACCAGTGGTTGCAAAGTTATATTTTCTTAAAATCCCCTCATCCTTGCATTTGAACTAACACAAAGGAACAGTAAGTGTGTGTTCCTCCAGGTAAGGAAGCACCTTCCCTGTAAGCAGCTGTGTGTGCCTTGGCAGGTGACAGCTGCCCTACACACAGCTCCTGCATGTTCAGCCAGCCCTCCAGTCTACAAACACTTCTGCCTTTCAACTTGAATGTCTGTGTCACATCAGGAGACCTTCAGAGCTGTACCCTCTCCCTTCAGTCTCATGCCTGAAAAATCCCATCTTGCAATGCTTACACATCCTCTCTTCTCCTTGGCTTCCTGCCTCAAGGAATAGGTTAGAGCAATTCTGTAGAAGAATTGTTAGAGTTAGGTCTAGAGTTAGAGCAAGGTCTATGATTTAGCCTCCCCATGTGAAGAAATAGTATGTAAACAGGTATCAGATCCATCCGAAGAACTAATCACCATCAGTTCCAGATTTATTGAGATTAGTTAGTTCAAGTGGGTCCAACAATCATGCAATTAGCATGCAAAGCACACAGCAGCAAGTGCATTAACATCACACAGAAATTAAGATGTAAGAATTGTCAGTGCAGCACCCCTTTGCTCCTCTGAGGACTCAGGTTGGAGTGCTTCACAGGGGAAAGTTGAATGCTGCTCCAAGGGCTCATCTGCATGAAGTTGCTTCCACATGCCTCAGGGAAAAGCCCCAGCTTGCAGACCACATCAACAGCGAAACCTCCTGGCAACCTCTGCAGTGCTCTCTAGCTCTGTTCAAAGTAACTAGAAAATTAGCGCAGCGTGAACAGAGTAGTACATTGAAGAAATTGTCACCAAAGACACTACATCTATTTGTAGCTGATGTATTTTACTTGGAACTACCTTTTCCCTGGTTCTTGGGATAGGTGTTCCCAATGCAGAAGCAGTACCAAGCTGCTCAAAGGGACCACCAATGTCTTCAGTCCCCATTAGAGGCTGGACCACACTAGGAAATAAAACTCTTGTACAGACCTCCTTCAAATGATCTTGTGAAGAAGCATAAGCAGGGACAAGGAGGGCATTCAGTTCAAAATTGCACTAGAGTTCCAAACAACAACAACAACAAAAAGCCAAAAGCCCCCCAAAAAGCAGGTCTCGGCCAGCATTACCATATTGAAGCATCTTTTGGGGGGAGACCAATTGCCCCTAAGTTTAACTCTGGGTCGGGAACGCACAAACCTTGTCAAATGACAGCTGCCTGCCTAGACCATTGCTACGCTTCTTTCAGAGAGGGATGCATGAGAAAGGTATTATTATACTTTCTGTCTTCAGCTTCAACTCAACAAATAGGTTTCAGTGCTGTTCAAGTGTAAAATTTCAGGCTACTGGAGGAGATATTCACCCTAGCATAGGCAGCTGCCCAAAGAAAGTGTCTATATACTGTGAGAAGAGATAAAGATCCCACTGTGCATGTAGGAAAGTCGGTGGAAAAAGTAGCATGTATTTCTCCTTCCCTGCAAAATCCCAAGTCCAGTCTTGGGATTGCTTTCTGTCAAGGACCCAGGTACACTTGGTGTAAAACACAGAAGGATGAAGGAATTCAGTGTGTACCTCAAAGAACTCATCAATAAAAGCTCATAGAAAGGAGGAGGAAGGGGACACACACAGAGTCATAGCTGTGGTACTTGTCCTTCCAAGCAGCCATTATACAAGCTGAGGCTCTGCTTCCCATGAAGCAGATGGACACGTATCCAGCAAGGGAAAGGAGTGGATTAATTCCTCCTCTTGTTATGCTTGTACACACAGCTTTTACTTTCCCTATCAAACTGCCATTATCCCTATCCATGAGTCTTCTTGCCTTCCTTCTATTTTCTCCCCATTCTGCAGGAGTGAGCAAAGAGTGGCTGGGTGGCTGTTGGCCCATGTCAACACACCACACCTGTATCACTCTGTGTAAAACAGAACCACTATAAGAAGACTGTAAATGGTACACGTTAAGGGTCAACAAGTTGCATCACTAGAGATATTTTTTACAAAGCACTCCCATGCTGAAAAATACATCATGCTGCTTTTTCCAGGCATAGAGCAAAAATCATTAGAGACAACAGCAGTTATGAAACTCAAAGTATATATATGTGTGTGGGCACATGCCTATATGAAATAAAACAAAAGAGCTAACTACTTTCCTGAGCAACACTTGTCAGCAAACTTGCTCCCTCAAAATCTGGAGCTGAAAAAGCAATTTGAAGGCAATGGGTCTGAACCTGCCCCATATAACTGACTGGTCCTTCTGCATAGGGCCCCCCAGTGCTCCCAGGGTGGAGAAGATGAAAACCTGGTGTGCTTAAGGGATACTAGGAGGGCTGTGCATAGTCAGTGGCTGGGTGTGGTGCTGCTGCAGTGCCTGCTCTGACTGACAGCCCGTCATCACTTCTAGCCTGGTGCTGTCTCTGTGCTTGGCCCTGGTCCAGCAGATGCTGCCCCAAATCCCTATGGGTGCAAACCTACACATGCACACCAACATGTGCTCTCAGGTCTGTGAAACAGCAGGTAAGGGTCAGAGCACAATCCTCAGAGTCAAACACTGCTGAATTTTCAATTACATTGAGGACAGTTTGTATGGTTGTTTCCAAAACCAGTGATATTTACTTTAGTCCATGATGCTTGCTAGTCTTTCTATCCAAATTACAAAAGGAAATATGGTCTATTATGCCAAAATCCAAATCTGTTAATGGTATGAGTTCACTTATGATAGAAAAATTATCCAACTGAACAAATTATAATGAGAATTTGAAATTGATCTTTAAATTTTCCTTGAATATTGTTAAAGAGCAACTAGAAATTCATCACTATAGGAGGAGATGCAAATAGATGAATTCAGATCCAAATATTTTGTTAATCTACCATCCTTCCGTTAGACAACTACAGCATTATCCAATAAAGGCTTGACCAGGTAGTACAAACAAACCAAACAATCATATGTCTAATAATTAACATGCAGGAGGGGTTTTTTGCATAAAATAAGCCATATCAACATATTAGTACAGTTTCCCTAACGAAAGCAAATTTTATCATAGAGTGACTATTTTAAAATATTTTTAGGTCAGGAAAAGAGCCCATAAAGGCCTTAAAGAGAAAAATAACATGAATCAGTACCTTCATTAGTTGCATGCAGATCATAGATCTTTCTGATTCTAATTGTTAAAAAGTGGGGCATAACCAACTCAGTTGTAAATTCCCCAATGCAGACACACAATTTTTACATTCATTGGAGGACACAGAACTCATTAGTGGCAATGCATCAACAGTCAATTTCAAAAAACAAATTGAACAGTGGTATGGGAAAAAAGCCTGCCATTTTAACACTATAGTTACTATTCTTATTGAACATAATTCTTTAAAAATGGAGCAACTGTGGTAACATATTGAACATAGAATCCTGGTTCTCCTTTTCTCCCTCCAATCATCAAATACTGAGGAGAAGCTTTTGTTTAAATTGCTTAGTTACTGCCAAGTTGTTTACTGACCTCTTAAATTTTATGTTACAGCATGCTGCTGTGGTAAAACTGTGAGCACAGATGAAAAAGCTGCCTCAAAAAGATTCTCCCCACCCCCATCTGCCCCTCATTGTATAAGGAGCACAATTCACCAGAAGACTGCTAAATTCCATATTTTTAAGACGAGGAACAGGTGCAGTGGGCTAGAAATGAATTATAATGAGGCACAATGCTCCACTTGAAGGGAAGTTACCTTCAAGTATGTCAACTCCCCAATTACAGTTGCAGAAAATATTCAAGACAGATGTGAGAGCCTGGAACAAACAGGAAACAAGGAAACCTCACTGACCCATTACCAACTCTGCAGCAGGGATCATCTGCACACTTAGGGGTAACAACACAAAGGGCCAGAGTATCAGAACAACCCGTTACTGTGGGTTTTTCTCTTGAAAGAAGAATATGCCATAATGAAGATAGGAATGTCACCTTTTATCACTGATAAAGTCTGCGTACTTCTCATATATGCTGGCAAATGCTGGGAACAACCAGAATTCCCTTCAGTGGAGTGTCTCCCAGCTGCCAAACTAGATTGGTCCACAGTGCTGTGTCTCAGAACAGAATCATCTAGCTGGAAAAGCATGAGGCACTACACTTAAATATTTGATGGCAATTACTATTATTATGCCAAAATACTTGGGGTATCTGTGCTTTGCATACAGGAGGAAATATTTAACACATCTGGAAGTGGACTTGGGCTCAGGCTAGTCAGCTTCACCTTAGTTCCTGGGAAGATGACAGAGCAACTTATCTTGCGAACCATTTCCAAAAAAAGGACAAGAAGGTGATCAGGAATGGTCACCATATATTTATGCAGAGGAAATAATTCTGAGCATTTCATCACCTTCTGCAAAAAGGTGATCAGTTGGTGGATTTTGTTTGAGCAGTGAATGTTGTTTACCTTGCCCTTAGTAAGGCTTTTGACACTGTCTCCTATAACATCCTCAGACAAGCTGACAAAGTACAGGTTAGGTAAGAGGGCAGTGAGATAGATGAAAAAACTGTCTGAGCTGCCAGTCCCAGAGAGTTACGAGTCGCACAAAGTCCAGCAGGAGGAAAGTCACTAGCAATGTACCCCATAGGTTTACACAGGAGCCAACACAATGAACCCCTCCAGTAACAACCTGATTGACAAAACTGAGTGTACTCTCAGCAAGTCTGTAGACAATATAAAATTGGGAGGAGTGACTGACACACCAGATGGTATTAGTCAGTGCTATTCAGTTAGTACTGGACAGACAGACAGAGAGGTATCTCATTAACCTCGACAAGGTGAGGTATAAAGTCCTGCATCTGCAGAGGAATAACCCCAAACATCAGCACGTGCTGGAAACAAAGTGCCTGGAAAGCAGCTTTCCAGAGGACAACCTTTGGGGCTTGGTGAACCACAAGCTGACCACGAGCCAGCAGCATACCCTTAAGGCAAAAAAGTCCAAGAGCATCCTGTCCTGCTTTACGACCATTGTGAACAGGTTCTGGCAACCTGCTCTAGCAGACTTTCCTTGAGCAGGGGGTTGGACCTGAAGATCTCAAGAGGTTTCTTCCAGCCTAAACTGTTCTATGAGGTTCTATGTGAGCAGACATCTAATTAGTATCAGCATAAGTCTGCTGAATTACTTTAAACAATATCATAAGACAGACCTAGAGGTTTTATTCAGTATTTAAGGCCACAATGGGCAAATCAGATGACTGACAAGACCTTATTAGCCCCATTAAATGCATTACAGTTAGAAGCAAGTTACCGGGGTTACCTCCAATGAATGCCACAACTCAGATCACATTGAGGCTCTTTTATTGCTCAGTTCTGGAATAAACAAGAGGGAATATTCAATGTTTAATCAGTGGAGCCACAACACCACAGGAGCAAAATCAAGATTGATATATTCCATTCCAGAAATGTTTCCAAATAATTTATTTCTAACAACAGAAAAATACTGCATCTTCAGCACTATTTTGTTCTTTATAATCTAGTTTTATTTTGTCTTCTATACTGCAAGTACCCAGACTACAATTTGTCAAGAAGTTTGTACTAATACATTGTTATACTCCCTAAAATGATTCAAAATTACTTTTCTGGAAACTGCGACATTGCAGTGTTAAGAAACCAATATTTTTCTCCCTGTTTGAGATGGAAACAAATACTCTGTTCATCAGTGAGAATGTTGTTGTGGCTCTGTAAAACACCTGACACCACATAGCAGCTAGAAGAGAGGTAAGAAGAGGAAGATAAATTGATACTGTGATTTGTTATCCCACGGAACCGCAAGCCAGGCCTTGCACTCACAGCCGGAGGCAGATATCAGGCTCTTGCTCTAGGGTTAAACCCTTTAAGAAGGAGGAAGGAAAGAGAGTGGGGAAAATCCAGGCTTTTTCTTATTTGCTGTTTCTGTGAGAAACACACACTTCAATGCACAGTTTATATCAAGTTTACTAGAGACATAATTGACTGCTATGTTTAAAAAGGAGTCAAAAATGTATGCAGAAATCACAGTCTGAAACCTATTTTTCCTACGGTTCATGTTAAACACTGTATTTTAAAATTGTTGTTAAGACCATCTAATTATTTGAAAAATGATGATATGTCCAACTGACACAGAGCAGATGGCTCAGATCTCTGCAGGGGCAGCAGTGCTGCACATCTGGCTAGAGCAGATACAGCTACTGCCAGAGAAGAGGGAAGAGTCTGTGTAATGGTATGACTCTATAAATTCATCCAATAAAGTAGCCTAAGAATAAAATCACTTGCTTAGTGAACAACAGCATCCCACTCCACATAACATCTGGCCTTAAACAATGCATTAGGAGAAGGCAAAAAGTACTGTGGAATTATTCAATTTACTAATGGAACACTGACTTGAGAAATTCAATTCAGGAAAACGTTTTATTTGGTTTCAGTAGTACTCACATTATTCCTTTACAAAACAGTAAGGGAATATGGCTTTAAAGCTTCCTGAAATGGGGATTATTAGTAAAATAAAAATTCCCCTTGGAGAAATTCAGCAAGTATCTTGTTTCTCAATTATAAAGGCAGAAGGGAACAGGAAAGCAAGAAAATCTGCAAGATAACATTGAACACAACTGTTTAGCTTGCCCTAAGGAACTAAAGCATTGTAATAAAACATCTGTGGATCTGAAGATGCAGGATGAATAAAACCAAAGTTTTATGAACTTCAATTCAAAAAAATTAGCAGACACTTTCATGTTTGCTAGAAACATAATCTTAGTGGACCGTGTTTTTTAGAAAGATGCTTAAGTGAAAAAAGGATACGCAGTGTTGGAGGATAAAGCAGGTCTAACTTCCTCATCTACATCCCCATCTTACTGCTTTGAAAAATCACATCATCTTTGTAGTAGAATTAATGGAAGGGAAAAACCTCACCATTAAAAAAAGCATCAAACTAGCATTAGATTGTTTCCTGCCTCCAAAATGTCATAATCACATGCACAGCATTATGCAGAGTAATGGGCTAGAAAAAACAAGTTGCTGCATGCTTGTGATAGAGAAAAGATGCTCTGTGTGCAAGTGCAGAACAGATCTTACAGAGAATAGATTTTAAACAGCACAATGTGGAACAAATTTTAAGCTTAAACCAAAGTCAATAATAATTTATGCTACTGGGTAAAAGACATGATTGAAACAGCACCTGTGATCTAGATCTCATCCTGGACAAGTATCAAAATTAGTATTGAACAGCAAAGACTATATTGAGTCCCACGATGAAACCATAAAAAGAAAAAATTCTATTGCACTCTTAATTGTGCATACATGAATCTAGAGTTACAGCTGACACTGATGTTATTTTGTACATTGAGGCTTAACAGGGAGTACTACGGGAAAACAATGTGACAAATTTTTTATACTTTTGATAGATTTTGTAGTTAAAATGTGCTTTATTATAAGGCTGCAAATGGACAGATAGGAACAGCTATTTCACAGTCTTAGAAGATTTAATAGCTATGTGCAAACACTTGTTAGATTTATTTCAGATGTTGCCCAGGAAATATATTATAATAATGCCAGAAGAAAAGTGAGAAAAAGATTGCAATTGTTTTTTTGGTACTTCAAAATGGGAACAAAAATTGAAATGTGAACACTTTATTGAGGGCCTGAACTATACTATATGGCACCTGCTAGAAAAACAAAACAAAAGGAAACCAAAAATACCCACCCCCTCATCCCTGAATACAACCTGTCCACATATTTTGTAAGAATTGCTCTCTTGACTAAGGTTGAAATGGATCTGTTTTTTTCTCCTTATGTCTTCTTTCACAGTCTTTTAGGAAAAAATGTAATAAATTTTAAACAATTCTTCTCTCATATCCCAAGCTGTTCATTGAAAAGACAAAGATGTGGCAGAATGGATGAAACTTACATGTTAAAAAAAGTAATTTCTGACTTTGTTGAGGGCTCTCATTCCCTCAGTGGAAGGAAACTGGCAGTGGCTAGTTTGATAAAGGCCCTAGACTGCCTCTTTGGACTGAACAAACTGGACTAAACAAGCTGAAAGTCTGCTCTCATAAAAGGCCTCTCTTGCTTTAGGTCTGCTGTCACTGAGCCAGTCATGCCCAGTTATGACCTAAGCAATATATGAATCAGATGTTTATATTTCAGAAACACAGGATGAACATATTGAGTAAGCCATTGCCACTCAGAATGAGGCTAAGTTACAGCCAGTTTGGAAATTTCCACTTATAACCACTTTTCTTTGTACACCACAACATCTAGACATCCTAATCGCAGACCCAAGCTCCATCATATTTCATGCTGTACAAACACGAAACAAAGTCATCTTTCATAGCTGGAAGAGATCTCCATTTCCAGTTCTAAGAACAAAAGGTGGCTCTAGGTGCTACAGCAGAGCAGAGGTATTGATGTTTGTCCTCCTCCTAGCAAAGTAATGTGAATTTATTTCTGTTCAGCAGAGACTGTCATTTAAGAAGCATTTCTAAAAGTCAGGTTTTGAAAATAAAACCTGATGTGGGACCAACACAGAGGAATTTTTCATACAACAACACTTACGAACTAAAACTCTCACAGTCACTAGGGTCACCAATAGCCGGTATTGATAGAAAAGACTTTCTATACATTAAAAATGACATGCTGTACTTAAAACAATGAAATCCTGGTGCTTACTTTTCAGTGCCTGGTACATAGACTCTCAGGATATCACCTTTTCTTGTGTATTGACAAAAAATGAGAACTACAGGTCCTGCAGTAATGGTCATGGAGCTTCCAAACAAACAGAAAAGCACTGCAGCTTTTGTTTGTGCAGGTATGGTTTTGACTGATGTAGGCAAGGGTACATGCAGGTAGTGAATCTCCAGAAAACACCTTTTACCTGTACTAAAAGCAATAAATGCACCATTTCTGTGGCTCAAAATCCCATGTGTATATACTGCATTGGCCTTCAGAAGTCTGAAGTGAGTTTTTTATTGTCTCGTAAGTTGAAGAATATTTTATATTTAAACACGCACTCCAACAACAGTCAGGCTACTCTATTGTGTGTCATGTAGAATTGCACAAATTCTCCACAGAAAGCTGCAGAACAGCTGCAATGTGTAGCCTTGCATGAGAGCCTTGCAACGAGAAGCAAAAGTAAAAGCCAAGAAAATATTTTGTTCATGCCTCTAACACACCTTTTGTCCAAGGTTTTCAATCATTTCCTATATGACTACCTTTTCTCTACACTCAGATAAGAACTTTTTCTTTCAACCAGGAAAAATCTGAATCCAACTGATTTCCCAAGTTCTAAGATACACCATACAGTTCAAATACAACACAAAAAAGATTTTAATGGAATAAATAAAAAAATTGCTGTTCTTGGATACTACAACAGTATGTGCAGGACTAAGAAAAAGGACTCCAGAGCTGTAGATAATGCACATCTAGAGACATTACAGTTTGAGGAATCAGACAAAACAAAGGAAATGGGACGTGCTATTCTGATAGAGGACAATTTCACAAATTCTTTCCTAGTGCCCTGGCTAGATACACCTCCGTGTTCACCACTTGGATCTCCGCTTCCTCTAGGTCCCTTCCCACCATATGGAGTATCCCAGTCCACTTGTCAAGTAAAAATAGTAAGTTAGAGCTCTCTCTGCTTCAGATCCTTACTAGTTTTCTAAAACATCCTGCTACTCCGACCGTATTGGTGTCACGCTAGCCATGTCAGAGGCTTGGCCTACGGCATCCAGTGAGAGCACTCCTGTAACGCAGCACAGTTGGAAGAAAGGGAGTGGGTACACAGTCTAAAACAATACTCTGCACTGGAATCCTACACCAAAGCTTCTCCCACGTTGGCTCTTGCATCAGCTACTGCAGATGCCATGCAGAGGAAGCAGAGGAAGGCACCGGAGGGGACCCAAGGTGCTGGATCATATGGGTCAATCTCACAATATGAATGTGGTCTTTTGATTTACTGCTAAAGAGCACCATTTTAAAGGCTCCCGCACTCTTCTGTAAGAGCCCATATAATATACTGTATTTTAATATTTTCCTTCAAAGTAAATGCATTTGCCCTGGTTTTGGCTGGGGTGGAGTTAATTTTGTTCACATTACCTAGTATGGAGCTGTGTTTAGGATTGGTACTGAAAATATCTGAACACCTGCCTGCCCATGGGAAGCGGTGAATTAATCGATGTTTTGCTTTACCTATTAAACTGTCTTTATCTCAACCCACAAATTTTCTCACTTTCACTCTTCCAGTTCTCTCCCCCATCCCACTGGGGGCTAGTGAGTGCAGGGCTGTGTGGGGCTTACTTGACAGCTGGGGTTAAAGCGCAACAAGATTCTGGTTAAAGTCTTGTAATTGTATTCTGACCAAATCTGCATTTAATACTTTCGACACATGATACTTTGATTAAAACAATCAAGTAGCAGATATATTTCAAGAGGAAGCACTATTCTTGTTCAGAGGTTTTCATAGGTAGGTCCCATACTCCAATCCATCTTGAGGAGGTTAAATAAAACTTGACAATAAACAGGAAGGATGTGTTAAACAATAGTCATATCACAATCTGTAAGTAGTCTCTCATGTGGTGATCCCTCAGAAACTTGAGAAAGTACACATGGAAGCCTCATCTACTGCAAATAACCCAGACCTTACATTTTGCTTTGATATTAAACTTAATTTTAGAAATTATTTTTCTTACTAATACTTAATGAACCTTTTTAACTAGGGACTCATGTTGTGCAGTTTATGAATACTAAATCCTTTTAAAAGTTAAATTACCTTTGCTATCCAAGCTAACACTTCAAAGAGTAAGAGTCTCATCTATATTAAAAAAGAGGGATTAACACTTCTTCACATTTGTAAATCAATTTTAAAAAAACTGAGTAGCATGGTAGAATTTTATCATGTAGTCTGATCAGACTATCCTGTCTGCAAAAATTGTCTCAGATTAGACAGTTGGTCTTATAACTACAAGGTTCTGGGTCTCAATCTCAGAATAAATATTTTGTCAGACATTCAGTTTTATAAAAGTTGAAATACTTCAGTAATATTATATTTTGACCAACATCTTTTATATTTAATTAATGGGACTCCAGACTTAGAAAAGAGTTCATTTTGACAAAAAGTAATTTTGTATTGTCCTAAGGTTTGTTTTACTTTAAGCACAAAATGATATATTTCAAAAGCTCTAATGGTTTCACAAAACTGAACTAGAATTATCCACATTCCTCCTCTGTAAAAAGTCTGGAGATCTTATTGAAAATAGGTTTTCTATTATATCTCCTTAAACTCATCACTTAAAGGCTTCAGTAGTCAAAACATTTTACACTTGAAGTAGGTGTCTTTATTCTTTATCCTCATCTCTTTCAGTAAGAAATTATTACTTGTATTTTAGAAAAAAATGACTGTGTGGATTGGCCTCCTTCCTCTTTCCTAGGCTGCATTAGTTTTCACAGTGTTCTTTTATCTATTGTCCCAAGTATTGCCTGAGGAGTATCAGCACCTTTCCAGCAATTCAAGAAGTGAGAAAATGAGTCCACAAGAGAGAAGCAGAGTACAGAGTTTGTGGCAGACCTCTAGAGGACCAAAGAAAGAAGCTCACATGGCCAGACTTGGGATGTTTTAAGAGACCTGTAAATAACCAATGTATCAGTCCACATATTCAGCCTGTATTTTTACATATGTGTTGTATTAGTTCATGATTGAACAACATATACATAACATGCAGATAATATTTTAAATGTTAAAAATTTGAAATTAAGAAGTACTATAATACCTACCTGAGTATATGTGAAGTATGCCTTTCAGCTTTGAGAATATCCAATTCCCTTTTTCAGATACCTGCTGTCTGGATTTTTTTCCCTTCAGGTGATTTTACACAGAGTAGTAGGAATTGTGGCAGATTCCAATACAGCAAGAAGCTCAAATTGTTGTATTGATTCACAGGGTGGGGAGGAAGCCCCTTTGTCATACCACAGGAGAAGGGGTATGACAAAGTAATCTGATAAGTCTTGATCTACATAAAGCAAGGAAAGTATTTCCCCTTCGCTGTTTAAGAGTGTCACACAAGCCAGCAGTTATAAGCTGGACTCACAGTGAGTAGAATGACTCTCAGACTAGAGCTACTTTTAAAACACACCAAAGAAGTTAACTCATAAACCGTACTTCCCTCCAAGAATTAAGTTGTTTAAAATCCAGCTAAACAAAGCCAATAAGTTCCAAACACAGTCGTCCAGGTCTGGAAAGGCCTTCATGGTCAAGCTTTGTCTTAACAGAGACAAACCTCAAAGGTAGTCTTCTAAAAGTAGGTTGTGATCCTTGGACTGCAATATAGATAACACTGGAGAAGAGATGGATAGCATCAGCATTACGATCCTGAGAGATTCCAACACTTACAACACTCGTCATTACAACAGATATTACTCCCAAGGTAAAAGATACAATGGCACTGAAATCACACAAGTCTAGGTTATAAATGAACAAAACAGTTCTCTCTGGTAGTTGCTAAACAGTTACTCTCCAGCAACACATAAAGCTTTCATGAAGGTACAGCCAAATTAGACAAAATGAGCTCTCATCATTTTTAATTGGCTTCTAAGTCTTCAGGTAAGCTGCTAACAGAATGATTGTGAAAAGTGTAGCATGATGTGATAGTGAAATGTGATACAAATGATAGTGAAAACACTCATATGAATTTGGTACAGCATTATTAGACTACATGGGTGGTGATGTTAATTAAGAAGATCCTACACAAGGACTACAAAATGAGCAGAAACATAGTGTTGTGTGAACAATGCTACCCTAAAAATAATTCCTCAGTTTGTTGCCTCCCCCTGCTTTTGAGCAACAAAAGATAAGCTGGAGGTAGATTTTATAAAGGTAGGGAAAAAAGCAAAATCTTTTTCAGAAGTTTTCTGAAACACAGGTGGGGGAAGGGCAGTCCTTCCCCCAGCCCAGAGCAAAGGCCCAGTATACAAAAGGTTTGGGTAAGGCGATTAGGGTGTGGGTAAGAAAAAAGATTCAAAAGAAAAGAATGAAAAAAGATGTAAAAAGAAAAGATGCAAGAGGAAAAGATGTCGTCTCTCTATCCCACAGCCCTCTATATATGCTGTTCTAACAAAAAACATAGTTTACAAAGATCCTCCAATTAAGACACAGAATTAAACGTTTGTCTTTCAGTTGTCACTCTGCGATAGCATGTTCTCAACCCTGAAAAGTTGTAGAGATAGGTGGCTCTATTTTATCTAGGATATAGGGTATTATTAATCAGTGAAACAGTTCAGGTATTCTAACTTAGACTAGGCAAAAGGCAAAAGCAAAAAGCGAAAAGCCTCTTGGCATCAAGTTCTACAACCATAGGAGTAACTGCAAGGATAAAGAAGTAGAGAAATTCTGTAGTGACATGTGAAAGCTCTGGCAGCTGTTTCTAAATGGGAACACAGACTCCGGATGGCATCCATCAGCTCTGACCCCACAAAAGAATAATTGTACAGCAAAGCCCATGTCCAGCAAGTCAAACAGCAGAGTGAATTGTGGCTAAGGATAAAATTAGTTTTGCCATTTAATAAGTCATCAAGATGATACTCAGCCATCATATCAGCAGCTGTAAATTAGATGAAAGTTATCATTATTTCAGAAAGTGCAACTCTGCCTCGAAAATAAATCAATATTTCAAAACCTAAAAAGTAGCAAGACAAAAGCTGTACACTTCATTATCTACCTTGGCAGACAAACCTATCAGTGGGACCTCCATTTACATGGGATGGTGTGAGCAAGGCAAAGTATCTGATGCTTAGGTCTTTCAGCACTCTCCATGGAATTTCATTCTCTTTATATTTCATAGCAGTAACAGCATTCCTATGCATTTTGAATGCGCATACTACAGAACTCAAGTGTCTGCCCCATCCTGGCCCATTGCCTTTGGGCTGTCTCATCTATATTTGCTCCTCATCCATCTCACCTCTCTGTATCAGAGCAGCTCTGAACAGACGTTGTCTGCAAACAGAGAAACATGCTTCCCCTTTCCCCAGTAAAGTGGAAAAGGTTTCCCAACCTGAACTGCCCTCAAGCCCTGGAGGACTAATATTTCTTGAATTAAGGACCAGCCATTCCTCTGGGTGAGGAATTCTACTTTGGGCAAGAAATGGCAGGCTAGACAAACTTTTAAGTACAAGTAGACTCATCAGCTCTTATGAGCACCACTGATTACCAGGACATGTATTGGAGAAGCCACTTTTGATCGCCCTGTATGAGTTTTGAGCGTGTTCCCTGATATAGTACTTACAAGGCTTGCAGACAGCTGTGAAGCATTTCCAAAGAGGCTGTTGCAAATAATTCTGAATAACTGTCATTCAGCAAGACTTTACAGACATTGTTGCCTCCTTAGAAAAAAGATTGACTGAGAACATTAAATCGATACAAGTCTAAGCTTATCCTTGGCTTCAGTGTGAGATTGGAAAATGGGCTTCAAGCATTTTGAACAACTTTGTACTTTCTTCAAGGTCTGCATAACGCTGACCAACCTTGAAAATTCTTGATTTACTCTAGTCCTCAATAATATTACTTGAATATTATATAGTAGGCTAGATAGCAGAAAGCATTTTTCTACTAAACAATTAAAAAGAAGGTTTTACACTGTCAGGGGTCCACCCTCTGCCTCCCTGTTCCTTGGCAAGAGCCAAGTCCTACTGCCCTGTCTGACATCTAACAGATTTAAGTTAGGTGCCATATTAAAAAAAAAAAAGAATAAAAATCTTTGAGTGACTCCTGCTTTGCCAACATTGAACTCCTACCTTCAGGTCTTAAAGGAAGTTAAAAATTCTTTAACTTTTGCAAGGTTAAGAGAAGAATCAGCCTTCCACATCCACTATTTCAGAAATGTATAGAAAATAAGTCCATTTTGTACATACAGGTCTGTAGCAGGTCTTAGCTTTAGTCGGTGTAATTTGACACCATACATTAAGAACAGATAAGTAGCAAGATTGTGTTCTAGTGCATTCCCATGCACTCATGGACAGTAACAGGAATTACCACTACAAACCAGGAGCTAATCTGCAGTCAGAAGTAAGAATATTCTGATAAAATACAGGAATTCTCATCAATGCAAGCCACCTTAGGCTTCAGTGGTTCTGAGATTTAGGGTGCAATTCCTTTTATCTGAAATTAGATGCCTAAAATAGGTCAGATTAATCTCACCCTAGCTCTACCTGTTTCTCTCTAGTGACTATACAGGCAGCCCAAGGTGGCTACTTCCAGCAGGGACACAGAAAGAAAGGGGAGATTCATCTTACTCAAGAAGCCTACAAACTTCCAGTAAGCTCTGTCTCCATAGGAGAGCCCAAGATGAATCAATAAATGTTTTTATATTAACAAGCATTGATTCTGCAGAAACTGGTAGAAAACTAATTTGAAATGTTGACTGGTCATACCTTTACACATCTTAAAACAAGAAAAATTTTAAAAATGAAGCAAGTAGGCAGAATACCTAATTGAAATAGCCAAACAACAAAACCCACCTCCTCACCTCACTTACCTGAAAAGACACATTTCAGAGGCCTTAGTTTGTCAACTCTAACAAAAATAAAGCCTGAGGAAGTTTCACATGAGACAAAGAGGCCAAAACATTTAAGATTAAGGACAACATCAGCAGTAAAATAAATATGAATAAACTGGCTTTGAACTTGCCTTAGTGAAAAACATTAGAATGCTTCCAATTTTCACAGAAGCTCAACTGGGGAACAGCCAGCCCATAAAAGGCCAAAGAGTCCTGCTGAATTTAAGATACACTATAACAACTTTCTCAGAGATTTATATACTACTGCAGTAATAATGGCAAAAGGAAAGACAGGATTACTCAGGAGGTCCCTTCTTATGCTCCTAATTTGAGTTTCTACTAAAAAGCAGGAGTCAAGCTGATCAAAGAACAAATAGCACCAGCATTCAAATAATTCAAGATACAGCTTCAAATCTCTCCTCTCCTTTCCCCGTCACACCCACATCAACCCCTCTGCCTTCACCTAAGACATTAGTGCCAGGTAGACTAACCAGGCCTATTGTTTCCTTTAATTAAATCACCTCTATCCTCATAGCAAAAAATGAAAAAGACAGCTTCCAATCCCTCTTCCTTCCTTACCACAGAAAGAATACTAAATAACTACACAATAGAAAATAACTTTAATACACGCCAGCACCACTCTTATTGATGCACTGCGTTTCAAAGCCTAAGGACAGCACAGAAAAACAACTCCAGTAAAACACTCCCTTTAGAAAACTATATCTTATTATACATACTTAGGGTAACTAACAATTAGATATAATCTAGGAAACACACATTACTTTCTTTTGCAATGCAGATTTACCTCACTAGAGAAGTTTGATTGTCTCACTCCAGCAGAACTCCATGACATTAACAAACCCTAGTGATGCCTGGTAGGCTCCAGCTAAGAACTGGCTGTAATGAGGAGGGACATTTCACCTGGGCCATATAGGAAGGTTCTTCTCTGGGAGGATAATCTAAGATCAGAATTACAAAAGCAAAATGGCAGCACCTGTGAAGGTGGCACTGACATTCAGAAAAACAGATCCCTAAGGAAATTTTCTAGACAAGACTGTATTCTATATAAGAGTTACCTAAGTAAAATAAAATTACAAAACAGCTGCAATATCTGCACTAAGTTCTGGACTACTATAAGGTAGGAATACATACAAAAATGTTTTAGGAAAAAAAAAAAAAGGAAGAACATTCATATAGCAACTTTTTTTTTTAATTCCACAAAACTCAAACCAATTTCCCTATCTGAAGAGCAGACAGCACCCAGAAGCAGGCCTAATCTTCAGGTCCAAGGTGGTTAACTTGGGGAGACGGGTGCCATGCCACTGCCGCCCCTCTTGGTACTCCCTGTTGCACTGGTTTACACTACATTCAAGAGGGAAGGGACAGGGACTTGAGGTTCTTGTGGCTGCATGAAACCTGCACATTAGGGAGATGCATGTGCAAATGTTGCTGGCAACAGTGGTAGAAGATGTTCTGTATGGCAAAGAGCAGGAAGTAGCTCACTACTGTCTGGCAGGGAAGAGGGGAGCATGATGGGACCAGGGAAATGTGGTTGGCTGCTGATAGAAGTAGGGGAGCTTTGTGAAGTGTGTGGTGTTAAGGTGGTGGATACTCCAAGGGGATGTGTTTATGCAGTGCAGCTAAAGGTGTTTAGAAGTTCTATTTAGGTTTGATTAAAGGGAAAGGTTCTACAGGCAATTACTAATGGAAAAATTTGTTATTCAATGGAGTAGGAAGTGACTCAGGACAGCAGTCATATTCTGTAGCTATTTCTGGTGAACTCAGATTAATTTCAATCACCAAAGTCACATTATTTTTAGTTAAACTCTATGTCAGAAAAGCCACAACAATTCAATTCATGTTGTAGCTGGAGCCTTGACTTTGTGCTCCTGTGAGAAGATGGTGGTGGACATTTTACGTGAGTTGTAGTTGCAGGGGGAGTGTATTTGGATACCTAACCTTTCACCTGACTAAGCACTAAGAGACATATGGGGAAAAATCACTGAACCTAAGAAACTTATGAAAAAGAAAAGAAAAATAGGAGTGACTTTATATGATCCACTCACAGCTTGAAACTAGTCCAGAACTCAAAGCAGACTGTACTGACATCAAGGAAACTTCATTATAGGGAAAGAACATGATGTTATAAATAGGAAAGGATAAGTAAAGTATACACTCCAAAATGCTGCTGACCCTGGTGAGAAGGTATATAGTGACCATATAGGTTATTTCTGAACAAAATATTTTTTAAAAATTACACATCTAATGTTTTCTGAGATGCTAAATAGAATCATTGCTGCTCTTAGCCAATCTCTTCCCCCCTAATTGCAATACAGCTGCTATTAGCCAATTCCCCTGGCCTCTCTAGCTCTCACAGTAATTTGAACCTCTGATAATGTTTTTCATTTTGTTTTTTTTTCTGCAGACAAAATCAGGAGCATTTCCTTTCTGACAGCATAACACAGGCTACAGACAGCCTGGCGCCAAAGCTTTCTGCAGATCAATATATTTAATGCATTTAAAGTCAGTAAAATCTCCCACGTTAGTCCTGAGTTGCTTGAGAGAAAACAAAGTCAAAGAGCTAGGGAACAGTGAGAATATGGATTTAATATTTCATTTGCTTACTTAATGATCTCTCAATTTTAACAGAAAACCCTTTAAGTTACTCTGGGTTTCAATTTAGTGTATTTTTCTCAAAAAGTTTTGGTAAGCATGGAGAAAAATTTAGTGTAATAAGTGGAGTCAGATACATTGAAACACAGGTTGGTGGGAGGTTTGTTTATATGCATCTAAACAAAACAAAATAGTGAATAAATCCCAAAGATCTATCCCATCACACCAATTTTCCTTCTTCGCATCTCCCACATTTATATTTTCACTTGAATATTTCTTCACTCACTTTGGCCTTTCCCACAGGCTTCTCTGGTTTACTTAAGATACCTCGCATTTTCATTAACATTCAATCATCTTTATTGCTCCAAATATTTTTTTTTGCCCATTGATGAAGTTTTACTGCCTCTTAAATACAACTGCCAGAGGCAGTCACACAAGTGAGGAAACCAGTCATTCTCCTATCAAGTTCACTGGAATTGTTTTTCTTTCATTGAGCCTCAAAAATTCCCCAGGGACTCCCATTTATCCTACCTACTTCCCACCTTCCACTCCCCAAAAATGTATAACAAGAAAAAAGTTATAAGCCTCGTTAAAAAAAACTGCCATACCTTTTAGTCTTAGTTCATACCCATTGAAAAACATTGTTATATATGCAAAACATGTTTACAGCCTGACCTGTAAAACTTTAAAATACCAGGGGACAATTGCTACCTTCCTGTTAATTTTAAAAAGATACAAAATATTGGTACTCCAAGTTCACTATATGTCTCGAAAAGCTGAGCCTTTTAGTTACTTACAATTGGAAGAGTAACTTAATAAACATAAGTTCTATGAACAACATTGGGCTGCCAAAAACAGTGAATGAAATAACATTTTCCACCTTAATATTAACTATGATGTTCAAACACACACCGCTTTAAATGCAAATATTAATTATTTCATGCTAATATTTCAGCAAGAATGAATGCAATTATTTCATCAAAGTAGATGCAGTGGGAGGTAAGCAAGAAGAGGTAGCTGTTACTGGTTTGTGGAAAATAAATTTATTATTTCTCTTGTATAGATTAGGTGGTTAGAAAGAGAACTGTTCTCTTTCTGTTACATTAAAAGGTCTGTGTTGAAGTTTCAGAGCACTTGTGCTTCCTCCCTGAATCCTAAGAGTCCAGATTAACCAAATAATATTTGTGAAGTGTTTACAATAATTTTTATAGGTTTTTAATTGAAAATCTGGAAGTGAGATTCAAGGTATTTCACACAATTGTTAAAGTAGACATTACTTATGTTGCTCTCTGAGTGCATCCCATTCTGCTAAAAATCTTCTCCTTGGTGTGTTAAATACTACAAGTAAGTAGGGTCCTTGCCACATATTGCAGGATAGTCTGGCTACAGAGCTCTTGGGGATGGCATTTTATTCCTTTGTAGCAAATATATGCTATATATTTATATATATATCTATAAGCATATAAATTATATCATCTGGGTACAGAATAGTAGAACAGGAGAGAATGAGAGGAACAGCTTCAGTCTACATGCATTGTTGTCTTGTGCTTGAAATGGCAGAAACTAGCTGTGAATATTTCACCCTGGCACCAAGCCTGCCTGATGCCATGTGAAAGTGTAGGGCAGCAGCCCAGCTCCCCGCATATCTCTGCCTATCAAGTCAAGTTGCAGATGCTCTGCTTCATCCAGAAGCTTTGTGTGACACCTATCAAAGTTCCTAAAGAACTCAGTGATCAAAAAAGTGATAATCCCCTCTCAGAAAATATGTCTCCTTTGGGTCCTGAGGTTCTTGTGGCTTGAGGTTCTTGTGATGGAAAAATTTAGCCTGGAAAAAAGTAAGTAATAAAGATTTTTGCATTCACTCATGTCACAATGCTAACTCTCCTCTACATAAACATCTCACTGAATCAGCTCTTTCTAGCTGCTTGCCCCCTGCTACTCAGCAATGCAAAACAGAATATATGCATTTTAGAAAACAAGCACCATTTCCCTTGTGTCTATTCATTCTTGTGACCTAGAGAAAGCAATTTTTGCCCAAGTTTTCTGAAGAAACAGCTGTAATATCACATAACAGCTCCGTGCTAAAAAGGCAAAAAGATGTGCAATGAGAATAAAAAAATAACTTTTGTATCTCAAGAGGACTTGAATCTGAGCTGCAAAGTTTGTTTTGAACTTACATTCTCAGGGATCTCAGCTGTAATTTTTGCATCTTACACTTCAGACTTCAAACTTTGCACAAAGTTTCCTAGTTCATGAAAATATCTGCTCTATCTCTGAAGTTTAAATATGGCATATGTAACACTCTAGCATCTAGTGGGTCCAAGCAATATGGCTATAAACTCTTTGGAAGGGATAGGCAAGGAAGGAGGGGTGGTGGAGTAGCTCTGTAAGATAGAGTGTGTTTTTACTCTCTAGAGCTTAATGATGGATTGAATGATTATAAATGTTTAGGGTGAAGGTCAACAGAGCAGATATCCTGGTGGGGTTGTGTTACAGATGACCCAACCACTTATAGAATATAGCAGGGGAGGTTTACACTGGATATTAGGAAACATTTTTTCACTGAAAACACTGGCATAAGTTGCCCAGGGAAGAGGTTGAGTCACTATCCCTGGAGGTATTTAACAAACATGTAGATGTGGCACTGAGGGACATGGTATGGTGGTGGGCCTGGCAGTGTTGGGTTAATGGTTTGACTTAATGACCTTAAAGGCCAACCTTAATGATTTTGTGATTCTAATACTGAGACAGGCAGATGACAGAAAAAAATACTCTGCCTCCAAATTTTGCTGTTTTATATGCTAGTACTGTAGGTAAAAACTCCAGTATAGTCCACGGGCATAAGGACCAGAGGCCAATTTCTTTTCTACTGTGTATTGGAATGGCTCAACCAGTTGACTTCAAATAACCCATGCCATTTCATTCCAGCAAGGAGTTTGCCTCAAGGAGCTTGCTAACGCTTTTGATCATAAACACTAAAAGGGTAGTAATCCTCGAGCTCAAATGAATTTACACACTAGATTTCTGTGGCTCAGAAGAAGCAGAAGCTGTTCAGTATACTGTGAAAAGAAGGAATTTGTCTAAAAAATGAAAAAAACAAGAAAAACAGTGTTGTTAAAATATGCATGTATATGAGGATTTCAAAATATATTCACTCCTAAGCAAAAACAAGGCTAAATATAATGGATGGTAGGACATAGCAGTGCTCTTCTGGAAGCTTCTCATGAGGAAGGCAAGAGCTACAATCTTTAAACTGATTCATGCAAGGCTGAAAAGCCCTGGGAAGTCACCAGAACCATTCAGCTTGGTGCGGGGTGACATACACCTGTGCTTCACAGTGCAAAACTAGAAATTTCAAGTATCATAAGGGGTGGCTGATACCACACTTATTGTGTGTACCCATAAAATGAGTTTCACCAAGAGACTTTAAACAACAGAAAGATGTGAATCACAGAATCACTGAATTGTTAGGGTTGGAAGGAACCTCTGGAGATCACCGTCTAAACTCCCTGTCAAAGCAAGGTCATCTAAAACAGGTTACACAGGAATGCATTCAGGTGGGTTTGGAATGCCTCCAGAGAGGGAGACTTCAAAACCTTAATGGGCAGTCTGTTCTCTGGGCAGAGGGTGCTCTGACAGCCTCAATGTAAAGAAGTCCTTCCTCATGTGGAGGTGGATCTTCTTGTGGTTTAATTGATGACCATTGCTCCTCATCCTGTCACTGGGAACCACTGAAAAGAATCTGGCATCATCCTCTTGACCCCTGCCTTTGAGATATGTATATGCATTGATGAGATCCTCTTGTAGTCTTTTCCTTCCTAAACAGGCTCAGCTCCTCCAGTCTCTCCTGATAAAAGAGATGCTCCTGTGGCCTCCACTAGTCCCTCTGCAGTAGCTCCTCATCTTTCTTACACTGAGGAGCCCAGAACTGGACACAGCACTTCAGATGTGGCCTCACTAGGATGAAGTAGAGGGGCAGGATCACCTCCCTCAACCTGCTGGCCACACTCTTCCTGATGCTCAACCTGCTGGCCACAAGTACACCGCCAGCTCATGGTCAGCTTCTCATTCAGCAAGACTCCCAGATCCTTCCCCACAGAGCTGCTCTCCAGTAGGTCAGCCTGGGAGTTGGTACTTGGGGTTATTCCTCCCCAGCTGCAGGACCCTGCACTTGTCCTTGTTGAACCTCATTAGGTTTCTCTCTGCCCAACTCTCAGGCCTGTCAAGGTCCTGCTGAATGGCAGCACAGCCTTCAGGTGTATCTGCCACTCCCCCCAGTTTCATATCATCAGCATAAGATGGCACAGCACAGTACTTGTGTAGACTTAGATTTATTGCACATATTTAATTACTATTCTGAAGAAGAGATAATAACCAATTACTAATTAAGTTAGTCTGAAGCAAGCTGTTATGAAATTTTGAGTGACCTCTGATTCAAATGGGGACTGCAATGGGAGGGAAAAATGCCAGGCTGCCGTTAAAGGTTTGGTGATTGAACAGAGTAACAGGAACTTCTCATGTGGTTTGCCAGTTCTTTAACTAGCTACTATAACTCAAGGAGAAATCACAGGATTCGTGTGAAAAAGTCCTTCCCAAAAACCCCACACATTTGCACAAAAGCATCAATATCAGCCTCAAAAAATAGTAAGAGAGGTAGTACTGGAATTATGACTTCTTATAACTTCCTAGAACAGCATTTTCTTGCAGGTTACCTACCTTAAAACAAAAACAACAAACAAACAAACCCAAAAAAACAAAACAAAAAACATACACACAAAAAAAAAATCAAAAAAAGCGCTAAAAATATTAAGGCAATGAAAAATTTGCTCAAAAGACAAAGAGATACTAAAGAAATACAAAACAGAAGTCCTTTTCTACATAGCCATTTCTCAAGAAAACTCATTTTTAGGCTTTTTCTTTGGCTGCAGTTCTGTAAAGTTCTCTTTGAAATTCCTATTGTAATCGTTGCAGAGGATAAAAGAAATGGCCCCAGTATTTTAACTGAGACAAAGAATATGAAGAAAGACAATAATACTGCACAATAGTAAGGAGAATGTAAAATACAATACCTTTAACTGAGCAAAATTAAACTGTGTTAAACATTGCTGTGAAGTTCATCTATAAGTCATAGTTAGGTTAAAATAGTGAAAATGATAACACATTTTTTCTGCTTAGGTTAAGAGTGCTAGGTAAAGTTAACATGAGTGTGAATTCAAACTCCCAACCTGAAATAAAACCTAGGCTATTTCATCCTGCAATAGTCTGGAAACAACACTTGTGTGAAATTAAGAGGAGAATCTTAGTACCATAAGCTGGTAAGAGAATAAATCTTATTTCTTTAAGTGGTTCTTGATCAAGAGGAACTTCGGCACACATAAAAATTTACATGCCTGAATATGAAAACTCAGTTCTCACTCTATCTTTGGAGTCCCACAAGCAGCTCCACCTCAGTAACAAGATGTTCGTCTCAAGTTCAGGAACGCCTGTGACCCTGAAACAACACCTAAGTTCTAAAATCTCATACCTGCTCTGGCTTGTTTTCTAGGATGCAGCTGGAAGTAGTATCCTGTACTACACAAGTATAACCTGTAACACTCACTTGAGTATGAGGGATCTCGTCTCCAGGCTCTCCCCACCCTAAGGCAGTGTGGACACCCCCTTTCCAGCAGAACTAGAAGCTGGTTTGGAAAACAGGAATTGGGACTGCTTCACTAGTCTTACTACAGCCCTGCCACAGTGAAGTTGTAAATTTCATGCAGCTGGAAGAAAGG
Source organism: Atrichornis clamosus (assembly GCA_013400975.1). NCBI lineage: Eukaryota > Metazoa > Chordata > Aves > Passeriformes > Menuridae > Atrichornis > Atrichornis clamosus. The sequence continues at coordinate 109,334 of WBMZ01009250.1, read as the reverse complement.
AGAGGATAGCACAGCCCCATGGCTGGACAACTTGGAAAAGGAGGGAAGAACCATCAGTTTTGCACAAATAACAAGGTCCCACATATCTGTCAGGCAGCTGTGGTGACCACAAATCCTGATGAGTTCTCTTAAAAAATCCTGCTATGGGGACCTACCTTTGGAGAAGAGCCCGGACTCCACAGCCTGTAGGCACTGGACTCTGCCCAGCCTTTGCTATGGGCTATTTCAAGGCTGATTCTGCTGCGTTTGCAGGTTTCCACCCAATTCTGGCATGCACTACAGAGGGAGATTGTGTGCCTCCCCTCCATGTCTTTACTGAGCCTTCCTGGGACTGGCTACTGAAGACACCTGTTTCAGCCCTAAATATGACAGCAGAGAAGCACAGAGGCTACATCCTGCCTTTTGTTCTTACAACTAAAGCATTTCTGGCCCAACAATGTAAGCACGTCACAATTCTCCCACCAACTGCAGTGAGAAGTGTATTGCATCTTCTGTGCTTTGATTCAACTCTCTCCTGTATCTTGCAGCTGAGAACAAAAGTGTCGTCTTTGTGATAAATTTCCTTACCATAATAATACAGACACTAACAACAACGAAGGAAAGAAAAACCACTAGAAAAGAAGTGCATTGCTTAGACAAAATAATAAACCATAAATCACACGGTGGCAGGATTAAATGTGAAACCTTTAATTATACATTTAATCATTTGCCAACTTCTTATTTTCCTTGTAGTAATGTTCAGGAAGCTTCAACTAGATTTGAATTTGAGGTTGATTTTATTTTATGTGTGAATTGCAAAAGCAATACAAATAGAAATAGTTTTAAGAATAAAAATAATATTAAATTTAATCTTCAACTATGTTGACATCTTACTGAACTTACCATTATTGCTCTCAGTCACATTGGCCCTCATTTAATGACATCACTGTGTCAAAACTCATCAAAACCATCTCCATTGCACGAATATTACATAAAACACAGTAGAATTAAGGGGAAAATAAGTGGTATCCTAGAAAGTACAATACTGTATTAAAACAAGAGAGTGTATTAACAGTTGTTGATGAAGACACTGTGTTATTTGGGAAGTACAGACAAACCTATGCCCCCAGGCTGTATCTGTTCCACTGCCTTTTCCACAAGGAGGCAAGAAGCAGCTGCTAAAGCAGAAAAGTGACTCCTCAGCATCTGAACACCTTTTCCTATGGATTTCAGTGTCCAGCAACAGAGAGCAGGGCTGGTTGTTGCTGTTGCTGTTGGGTTCAGAGTGGGCAAGTGGATTACTTGATTTCTGTAAAAATTCGGCACACCAAAGTCATCTTCCAGCACACTCAGAGGAGTACTTACTAAAAACAAAAAAACCCAAAGTACAACAAAAAGTAAAAATAGCAAAATTCTCCTTCTTCTAACTGGAGCATAAGGCAAAGTCCAGATAGACTCTGCATTTAGACAGATGCCCTCAAAGAATGTGGAGTAGGAAAGTGTAGACTTCCTTCAAAGTAAAAATATTTCTTATATACTAAAAATCCCAGCCTAACATACTAAACACATAATCTAAAAGCAATTGTAAAGACAGGATTGTACTGCTAGGTATTGCTTTCCCCATCAGAGAGCAGCTGACAGGAAAGTGCTTGTCCTCTGGAGCACCTTTTGTTTTGTTTTGTCATGTAGCAGGCTTTGGTAAGTTGTCTTATGGTTCCTGACCAGAGTGGACCTTCACACAGCTAAAACTGTAATTCAACTGCTTCTTTCCTACCAAAAAACAAGTTTCCACAGGGCCCGGGTTGCACAGTAGATGAGTTTGTTGTGTTCATGCTTTTTGCCCCAGCTGAGAGGACAGAAGCATAGGGGGCCTTGCCAATGTTTAGGATGCAAAAATGGGCAGGGCCAAATGCAGTGGGGAAGCATCAGCCACCCCGATGGAAGAGGACAACATTTTTATTATGTCTTTTGTGGAGACACAAACCATGAGACAGAGGACTCTGAGGTAATCATCAGGTTGGATTTTCTGCCATATTAGTCATCTATTTTGATTTGCATAATCTTTTTGAAAAATAAGTTATCCTCTGTACATGTGACTCTTGACTCCCTTGAAATGCCTTGTTTGGACTTGACAGACCCCCTGGCTCACTGCTGTGAGCTGGAGGAAATACTCTAGAACCTGCTGCAGCCTCTGCTTCTACCATGTTTTGGATCAGGCAAACCCAGAAAGAAAACGGGATAATTTAATTAGGTTCTGACAAACACATAAGGCTACTACATGCTTACTTCACAGCTAGGTAATTTTTTCCATTGTGTTTTGTAAGCAAGAAAAAGTTGCTTAGGAAAAGCAGAAAGAACATGAGAAAATGAGTTTTTTTCCTTTTTTTCCTCTTTTGTATCTCTGATTCATAAGGAGTTTGGACTGATTTGATAACAGTTAGATATTTCTATTTCCCCCATCAAATTTGAAAAAAGCCTTGACAGCACAGTATGCATTAAAAAGCCATACTACACAGAACTGCCTGCCTATTAAACCCATGTTCAAAGTTTAAACGGAAAATATAGGAGGTGTTTGCTTTAGTACTTCTGAATGCATGTGAGGCACCAATGTCAGATTCCTGGAAACATGACATATTTTGATCTTTCTTTTTTCTCAACAATTACTGGATAAGAAATTCTAGAGGCAACACTTAAAGCAGGCTCACTCATTGTGTACCTGACAACACATGACTGAGATGACAGGACACTTACTCACCCTGCCAGCAAGATGATCTGTAGGTCTTTGGAGTTTTTCTCTCTTTCTCTTCTCTAGTCCACTCATGCATCAGGTTCCTTAGAGATATGGGACAGCCAAGGGAATTTACTTTTCTTGCTCTGGCTGTAATGTGGTTACCTGTGACAGAGAGGATACAGAGACCAAATGCGGCATATGAAGGCACTGGAACAATAATTTCCAAACATACTGTAAACATTCAGTTAGTTCCTATATCCTGCTTTCAATACTAGCTGATATTGAGGAATAAAAACTGCAAGAGTTGGTTTACAAATAAGCATCCTGAGGGGATTACTGTTTAGTAAGGGCTGGAATCTTTCATGCTACTCTATTCAGTTGTAGAGAAATAATATGTGTGAAGAGAGTTTTCAGGGGTTTAATTAATGCTACTAGTTAGCAGAGCACACTTCAAACACTTTTTTTTGGTCAGTGTTAAATGCATTTACGTCTAGTTTCTATCCCACTGTTCAGACGACCATGATCCTTTCTGAAATATTCATTCAATCTCACTATTGAATGTGTGAATACACATATTCTCTTCCCTGTACCTTTTCTAAGCTATCTTTTCAACTTGCTTTTCACTCCAGGATGTCTTCCTTAAAGACTATTCACTGGTTTTTGGGGGTTTTTTTGAATACCTGTAGACTTTTCTTCTTTAAGGATGAACTCCTCAGACCTAAATATATTTCAAAATTGTGACCAAGCATTTCTGTTTCCCTCTTTTTCTCTCTGTACCACCAAGTGAGCTGAAGGAGACCAGTTCAAAGCCAAGCATGATAATTACCTATGGCACTTTTCTGCTCCATTTCCTTAAAAAATACCATGCATCTGGTAAAGCAGCAGAAGAAGAGAATTTGGAACACACGCACAAATCATATCCTCTACGACCACTGGACTGCGATAGGTCAAGGGGAGAAAAGCAAACACGCAAACCCCCGAACATGCTGCGCTTTAGAACAATATAAAAACCAGAAATGGGCAGATGTCTATCTTTGTAGAGCTCCCCTGAATAGTATTTCTGTTTTGTCAACTGAATAGCTGAGATACAGGAGTATTTAAGGAAAAAAGAAACCAAGAATGGGTCATTATTTTAATTGGCTCACGAAGTCTAAATTACAAAGGACTTTCACTAGGGGTTACTTTGGAGGTAAAATTGGAAACTTGTCTTCAGAGAGTTTTGTATTAAAGGTCATGGGTATCAAAGTCTATCTTCTCACTTTAGATCTGTTATAAAGTTACTATAAATAAAGTCTCCTATATGGTACATTGTCATTGATTCCCACTTCAGTGTAATCAGCACTGCAGACACAGGAAATTCCTAAAATAAACAATATTCTCTACTTACTGCACTTAAAGAGGAGTCAGGAGTTCTGTACATATATTTTAAAATATTCATTGCAATAAGTAATTCATTGGAATTTAAGATATGCACTGTACATGCTATTAAACAAATTATTTTATTATGGTTTTGATGAACAAATCTACTGTATCAAAATACAGTGTAACTATGACAATAGTAATTCATAGTCTACCACTGTCTTTACCACTAAGCAAATTAAGTAATTTTGCTGAATTGTTTCTTGATAATAAAAATGTGATAATTTGCAAGCAGTTACTGTTTTTTGCTAGCATTTACTGTTCTTAAAACTAGGCCAGTGTCTTCTATGACAATTGTAAATAAATCAAAATATCTTTCTTTGATAAAAACAGACCATAACAGCTGGAAAATATAGCACCTATTCTATTGCTAGAGAACTCATGTAAAAAAAAACCCAAACAACCAATATTTTTTAAAAAATCAAAATATTGTAGTAAATTTACGCACATGCAAATGAAAAATCATGCTAAAATTAAAATCTTGTGTAAATAGATTGTTTTGATATCCTTCAGATTACCCTGATACATCTTGCTGAAAAAAGATTTGGGGGTGTGAGGATGGAAGTAAGATGAATTACATGAAAAACATAAAACAAACATTTGCATCAATTTTTTTGACAGCTCCAACTCACATGTGTCTCCTGAAAGCCAAGCCAGCGAAAGGGGTCCAGAACAGGAAGCTGCTTGCTGAAAACAGCCCTCCCAGTGCACCAGGACTTCCCAGGTCACCCTGTGGGAAGTCATGCAGGTGCAGCGGAAGGGCAGCAGAGGATGAAGGGGCTGGGAGGACTACCTGGGAGCAATGCACAACTTCCATGTTCTGGCCTGCTTGGATGAAACTGGGGAAGTCAGACCTTATCTGGATTTGAAACTGGTGAGGAAGATGAGAAACAACCAGATGTGCTTCTAGGGGAACAAAAGGAAGACTGAGGAATAGATTGTTGGGAGAGATTGATGACTCTCCATCCTTGTAGATACTCCAAATTCAGCTGAACATGGCTGTGAGTGATTTTATCTAGCATTTTCTTGCTTGGACTAGGACATTGTTAATGCCCTCCAGAGCCCTCTAGAAGTCTATTCTAGCAAACACAATGCTGTGATTCTATTACATACCTAATTTGTCTGCAGTCTTCTCTCTGAATAAAACAAGGGTGAAAATAAGAAGAAAAACCAGAGGGAATAAAAAGTAAAAATTTATCTCATCGTTAATAATTTTCTCAAAGAAAGAATACTGAAATTGAACAACAAAAAAATGCGAATGGACAAAACTATTAGATCACTACTAATTACAGTTTTATTTTTTATTTTATCTTTCACTCTCTATCACCTATATGATTTTGTAAGCCATTCACGTTCTGCTTTTTTTCTTTTACTGAATTAGTGCAAACTGGTAAAAGAAAATTCACTGATGACCTAATTCTCATCAGATTCTTGACTGATCAAGTTTAGGTAGGTCCTAGGATTGATCAGCAGAGATTGGTAGGCAGCCTTCTCTGTGCCATATACTGTCAGGTCACAAGTGACACTGTAATAAGTGTCACTACACAGGACATTGAGATCTTGAGTCCAACCTTCACAAGAGGACTTATAGGGGTCCTTCATTTCATCTGATGTTTCCCTGGGCAGAAAACTTCCACTGTACCATAGGATGGCACCAGACTGCAGGCACTATCATTTTTCCAGGTGCATGGTCCATCTGTTTCTCCCTCTTTGCCTCTTCATGTTTACCCAAAAAAGCGCAAGAATTTAGCACCATACACTTTTCAAGCCTGAGTAAGCAGCTTAATTATTCAGACAAAATACCATTGATTTGAAAGTGTCTGAACAAATGAAATTCAGGCTTGCCAACCTCATTGAGAAGGACAGCCAACCTGCTCAGGGAATTTCCAATTGTGTTACTTACAGTTCTTGTTTCTTTCTTTTATTTCAGGGTCATTTGATGCAATACAGAGCAATCACACAGTTTCTTTTGAAATCAGAGGAGACTGTGTTTAAGATGCAGACCCTCAGCTTCCTCTGAATTTAAGAGCAACCTATGTGCACCCAAAAACAATATATGAATCAGGGAAGTTGACAGCTGACAGTGATATAAAAAAATAAAATGGTAGGCTCAATTCAGCACCCACTAAAACAAATGGGATATCTGTGAATGTACTACCTTTAAACATGAAGTAAATCTCACACTCTATCGCTGACTTCTTATTGGACTATAAATTCAAGTTTCCTTAGTGTCATTATGTCATTCCACAGGTTCATTTTCTAATAAGCCATGCCTTATTTTTTTCAGTTTTTCCAAGAGTAAGAATTTAGACAATGGACAATCATCTTCCACAGTAATCACTTTTATCACAGCAGTCATGCTACAAAATAGAGACCCTATTACATTTACTAAATGTAGGGGAAGCAACCTCCCAGGCTATAAATGGACAGTATTACTCACTATGTTATTTGCTATAATAGTTGAACACCAATGAGTTGCAGATCCAACAAATATCCAAAAATGGCTATGCAAAAAGCCCTAAAATTAAGTTCTTGACAGATAATAACTAATGCTGTACACCCCTACTCTTTATGTTATGAACAATATGTACACTATATTTATGCAGGAGAAACCAGTATTTAAAACTCTTACATTTATCATAAAAATAGATTTTATTACAGAAAACAGTGCCTTGCCATAAGAGATTTACAATTGATTAAAAAGGATGGCTTGTCCTAAAACACTTACATGATTGCATGCAAAGAAAACAGATGGTCTGTGTAACAGTAATTTGATTTCTTCCAGTAAACATTACTCATGATATAGAAAATGCTTATGCTGATCTACTCCAGAATGATGTGTGCGCTTTGCCTCTCTCTTTAAATGAATCCTGTAATTCCGTTCAAGAAACAGCACCGCAGCTCTGGTTTCCCAACAAATCAAATAAAATCAGGTAGTCTAATACATCATTCCTCACTTAAAAGCCTGACAACACAAAAATTAATGTTAACTTTTCACTCTCCAAAAGTGCTTAACATAATGCCATGCTCCTTACTCATTTACTCCTTTACGCAATGCTTCTTCAGGACAAAAAAAGAATACTATTTCTCCCTTCATCTCTGACTGAGAGAAACATCATAAGCCAAAATCCAATGTTAATTCTCTTCTGGCTGCATCCAACATTCTTCTCCTTTATATAACTCCAGGTATGCAAGGGGGGAAAAGCCTTACTGATAAATCTTCATCTGTCTACCTCAAATTTTGTTCTATCTCTTGAGTCACACCAAGAATGCTGTTCAGGGAACTTCAGCACCCACATTTCCCTACTCTACTCAAGCTTTATGCCTCCCAAATACTGGATGAAAAGCTGTCTGCCTTTGTAAGGCAGACAAACCTCATGAGGTCCTCTAAATCATGTAAGTCCTTGGAACCAAACCATGGATGGGAACTCTGTCACTTGCTCACACAGGGTGACGGACTGCAGTGATTAAGGGTTCATGTTGTCTTTTACAGATCCTTTTGCATGGGAGGAATACATACAGATCTTTCTCAAAGGCACAAATGTAACCCCTAAGAATGCATTCTTAAATATGTTCCTGTATTTCACAGGGACTTCACACCTGGGTATGTTTCGTCATCTGCAAGTAATAATATTCCTGCTGGAATGTAACCCAATTTGTCATTATCTTGTCTTGTTCCATTACTGTCGCTTCACCTGACTGGCCTGGACTTACCCCAGCCAAATGAAGTAAGGGTACAATCCTATTAAATGTCTGCTGGGAACACCCTAAGCTGCTGCTCTTGTCAGTGGGAATTAAGGGTTCTCGGCACATTGTAACAGGTACTCAGACCCTTGAGAAATTGGGTTCTTAATTAGATATTCCCTCATGACATTGTGTGATTATTTAATGTTCTGACAAGATGCCTCAGCAATCTCACAGGCCCTGAATTAAATATCCTAGAAGAGCTCTTTACCAACTGCAGTTCTGTGAAACCTTTGTCATGCTTGGCCATGGAAGCAAATTGCATTTCATGGAGCATATGAAATGATTTACCCAATGAATTGGCTGTATTATATATAACATGAACTGCTGGCCAGGCTTGAGATGTCCAGTTTTAAATAGCTGTTCTTTTTTTGTTCCTTTCCTCTTACCTTGTGTGTGCCCTTCCCTCCACTCTTCCATTCACCCTTTTTACTGTCCCACTTGCCGGCAAAGCTCAGTAGTAGCAGCAGCAGTAGCCCTTGTGGTGACATGGAATGATTCATCACACAGCCTATATGAGGCAGATTAATACTGCCAAAGCTGTTCCTTATTACAAATTTATTTTTCTCTGTCTGTCTCATCTACATTTTAATATTTGTTACTCACATGTAAATTTTCAACTTAAGCCTATCCATCCAGGGGCTGCTGAAGTTTTTAAATCTATTTTGAAAAGTTTAACAAAACCCCAACAGAGTAAACATTTCTGCCTTGCAGCTGATGCCATGTTATCAAACACATCAATAAAAGCTACAATAAGCATGGAAAACTAAGCATAAATAGACAGAAGAAGTGCTGAACAATTTAGTATATCACATAAAAATGCACACAATAATTGTCATATTTTTATCATTCCCTGTGCATATCCACTTTAGGCACAATGACCTCAGGGGAAAAGGACACAGTATCAAACATTTTGCATAGGATTTTAGAATTCTGATTACTAAACCCTGGTTCAAGTGTGCAAAATGATGGTGCTTAGCAATCCATATTCATCTCCCATCCATTCTGTAGAAAAGCAGGCTAGAGAAGAAGTGTTTGGAGCACCTATCCTAACTCCTGCGACACCCAAATACCCAGCTCAGGTCCAAGGACTATAGTCAGAGCATATCAGATGCAGGTACCTGAAACGTGTTGCAGGTAAAGCACAACAGAGACAATGACTTTCAAGAGAGGCATTGAATTATACTCCAAAGGTTGTATTTTTAGGAAAAGCTTTATTGAACTTCGAACTTCTCCACCCCACTGGCTTGCAACACACTTTATGAGACCACTATGCGGATACCACAGCACTTGTGTGCTCTCTGCTAAGGCTCGTAGATTCTGTGCTTGTAACTGTTTTTCAAGAGGCGTATTCAAATTCACTATTTGTGGTCACATTTTCTATTAAGTCTAACTCAAAGAATTTGCAGACATGTAGTCTCTCCCAGCCCTCTTACCCAGACAAGACTCTTGCTTTACCTGCTTACATTTAAGGAGGCTTTTTTCATCCTCATATGGTTAGCAACATTTCCATCAACAACGTATTTCTTTTTATGAGGCTTCAACACAACCTTAAATTGTTTCTCACAAGCACTATCAAATCCAGTTCCACAATCAGGAATCAAACTTCAGATAAATCATTCTCCCAACCAGTTTCAACAACAACAAAAACAGGTCCTTGACTGCTTTATGCATTCTGGCAAGCATCTGCTTTGCCAGGAGTGAATTAAATAACACTACCTCTATTATTCTAATAGTATGGGAGATCATATAAAATATTTATACTGTGATCTGCAGGCAAAATGCCTACTCTAAATTATGCTCCACAAGCTCAGCAAGATATTATATTGATAGAAAAATACCTCAGTTTAAATAATTGGGCAATTTTAGTTATTCCTTATTCTATGAATCTCATGTAATTTTGCTGTTTCCCCCTTGGGAATGCAATCTATTTTAGCAAGTACTATTTCCACGTTCAAGGGTTTCCCATGTACTAGTACAAACACCTCACCCACCTAATACTGAATCACAAGGCCAGCACAGAGGTAACTAGAAAAAACACAAATGCTGTGCAGGTGCAGGTCAATGTTCTGCCTGAGCTTCTTCACCGCATATCTATAGGCCATCAGACATTTTTCAGTACACACAGGTATGAAGAAATTTACTTAAGACTGAATTTTCAGCTGACATCCAAACTTGCAAAAAATAAAGGTTTTTATAGTTATTTGAAAAAACTCTATTCACAAAACCCCTTCTATGTGGTAAGTTGAACCAAACTACATGTGAAAGAATAATGTTTGTAACACTCAAATATCCTCTCTCTTCAGAGTTGTGTTTTTTCCTTTACTTGTGTTACTCCAATTCACTATGTGGTTATGCACAACTGCTTTAGGATCACAAGCTCATTCTCACAGAAGTCACTTGTTTCAGTTGGCTGAAGTTCTAATTCGAATTTTGAAAACACAGCAAACACTATGCTTCCCCCACATTTAATGATTATACAGTGCAGGAGAGCTAGCATTAGATTCTGCAATGAGTTAAAAGCAGTGTATGCGTACTTATGATTTTTTGTACAGCCCCAGGACAATGTGGCATAAGTCATGGGGGCATGAGCCATTCCTATGCAGAATTTTCCCTGGGTAGCTACATTTCCACTCAGTCTGGACCTAGTAATGACAGCTCACTGAATCCGTACCTCTAACCCTTATAGTGCTTTGCTGAGCATCAGCATCCTGGAGAGGAATAGGGAGAGAAAGAAGTGGCACAAAATAGACTGTGCACTGTGTGTTCCCCTCCATTGGCAGAAGGCATCAAAAGCAATCATGAAAACCTTTCTGAAGGTCCCATGCAGCCTTTCACTTCTTATGGGCAGGGAAGGTCTTTGAAGGTTGGTATCTCTGCCAACAGCTGAGGTCATCTCTAAAGGAGATGTCCAAGTTAATGGCATTTTTTAGCGGCCTGGGGGAATCTTCTCCACAGGCTGTCACGTGGTCTTGTCTACACTTAGATTCAATGACTACTCTAGGTTGCTCTTGCCCAGCTCCATTCCCAGTGCACACAATTTCTCTGACAAAATCAGCTGTGCAATGCTGCTGTTGACGTGTGAGGTTCACCTCCCCAAGTGAATGGACATGCCTTGCCGTTCAGCTTTACTCCCATTGCCAAGGGCAGGCATGGGCAGGGGCAGCAGGAGGAAAGGAAGCTGACAGGGGATGAAAACCAGATTTTTCTTGACCCTCTTGCTTTTGTCAATTCTGCCTCAGGTCCAGCTGCACCACTTGTCAAGGACAGAGATGCGGCAGCAAGGCCCACCTTTATCCATGAGAAACAGGGAATTAAGCAGTGCCTGGTTTTCCTGATCCCTCCTCACTTCATGAAGCTGCAACTTTATTTTGTAGGTACCTCCTACTGCAGTGTCCTCCAACATTCACTCTACCAACATATTTATAAGTAAATCTTTGCGTGACTCCTCACTGTTCTGATTTCTTCCCACTTCTCAACTTGCTCCTCATGCTCCCACACTCCCACCAGTCTTTTTCTCCTTTTGCTGCTTCCAGCAGAGTAAAAAAATACAGCTAGAAAAGTGATCAATGAACATCCATAACCCAGTAAGAACTCATCCCATGTATTAGGTTTTCAAATGATTTTTCAATACAACTTTACCAGCAACCTTACTAGTGGATAGTAAAGCACTCAGCCAAGCAGCACCTCCTCTGGTTTACTGCTTGAATTAAACTTAAAATTCTTAAATAAAACAGAATCAGCTCTCAATCATTCAAAGTATATAAAACAGTTTTGCATTCTTTCTTTTTTTTTTCAGTTACCATCAACTACAAATATACATTAATTATCAAATAAATTTTGTTTATGATTCAATAAATACACTCAATAATACACTGCTCAGGAAATAGTTTTTATTAAACAAACAACACATGACAACAAAATTTTTCAAGTACCTAAAATAATCCATTTCAGACTTGTTACAAGACTGAGACTCTAGAAGCACCTCCACAAATCTATTTGTTCATTATCTTGGAGACAAACCAACAAACAAGAGTAAACTCTCCAGCCTGCTTACGCATCTTGCCCTAAAGCAAAATAGAAGAGCTTCTCACATTAATGACAGAACCTTTCCCAACATTCCTGAAGGAGTAGCAAGGTGTTTCACTTCCACTTTAATTTAGATATGACTTTCCTTACTTGTATCGACATAACCTTAGCACCAGTCACACTGTTGACTATTTCATGTGGTCCACTCCAGACAGTAAGCAAGTCAGGATGTGGCCGGACTGTCCACAGCTCTGAAACCTATTTAAGAATTGCATTTAGTCTGATTTCGAGTAAGGGAAATATATCAGCTAGCCTGAGAGGATGCAGTCCCACAACAGGATTGGACTCAGATGTGAAGCTGAGCTGTTTGTTTTACATTCAAAAAGTCTTTTTGACATTTGGATGCTTTGTAGACCAGAAAGGCAGATAAGGTTTCAAGAAAATCCAGGCATTCAGTTACCTAAGAGCATGTCCCAAGATGGCAAGGCTGGTTGAAATTTTGCATTCACTCTTTTGAAGACCTGGTCAACAAATACAAAGGAGCAAATACAGACCAACCATTTGAGTAAGAACAGCTGTGGCAGTGAGAGAGAGGAAACCTATTGTGCTTCGAATTTCTTTGCCCTAAGATCTTTGGTGACAACACATTGCCAGCAAGTGGGCTTCTATTAATGCAATCCTCCACTCCTGGCAAAATAAGAACCAGGTTCCCCAATAATGATTTTAATATTAAAGTTGTTCAGAGAGAGTTTTTTTCAGGTTCTCACAAGTCTTGCTTGGCTTTATGGCTTGTCACAGATGACATGATTGTTAATCAGAGCTCCTTTAAAAACATAGTGAATAGATAATAATATCTGGAAAACTAGGACATTAAAACTTTGATTCACATTGCACATCTCGCTAGTCTTATCATGCATTATGCATAGTTGTACTATATTTTGAAGGAAACTGCTGTGACGTGTTTTCAGTGTGAGATATATGGATGTCTAGAGTCTACAGCATATCGAAAAAACAGGATTCTGATCTGTGGAAGATGTTCACATAATTAGGCAAAACTGCAATACAGGAACATTTTACTCCAAACCAGAAATATTTTGGGTTGATAATGAAACAGTTGGATTCCATATTAACACAAGCGTATTTTGTGGGAGTTATAGTTTAGGTGCATCAGCAGCCCAGTGTCAAGGAAAATTAGTCTTCTTAAAACTCCAGTTTGCCATGTGAAATCTATCATTGGAATTAATCAAACTCCAGTTAGTATGCAATAAAGATCCATAGCTGCCTACTTTTATCATGTTAGTTTTGCTTTTTAAAGCAATAGTAATATTGACAAATTGATATTGACTGTGATCTCTTTAACTGTTGTGTAGATAAATTTTCATCCTTTTAATTTACTTGGCAGTGTTAATACCGTATCCCCACTTTAATGATGTGACTGAATTTAAAGATTCATAAATTCATTACTACAGTACATATCAAGGTTAAAAGAGGGACAATTCCCTTATCAGTATGAAGGACTCGTGCAGTTTACAGCAATACTGGATGAAATTACCCTTTTGTCTTTCAATAAGCAGAAATCTCCTGCAGTGGCAAATGTTCATAATGGACTGTTTAATCTTGACAATCATCTGAAAAGCATCTAATTCAATTAAAGCTTTAGGCCAAAGTGATCTCTCTTTTAACAATTAAATATTTATGTTAACACACATATCACTTAATTGGCATAACATATCAAAGGATGTTAAATGATTGTACAGTGTGTAAGGATTTAAAAAAAAAGACTAGCACAGGTTTAAAAACCTTTTCCGTATTAAATACTGAAAAAAACCTGCAAGGGTGAGAAAGGTCATCAAAGATAGAATAATAAGCAAGAATTAAGAAAAGGGAGATTTTAATGATCATTAGCTCTGTGCTCCCACTATGCTAACTGCTGGCAGTACAAGCTGTATGACAAGTCAGTGGAACTGCTGTGTTCACAGAAGCCACATTAGCTAATGCTGGAATCGAGGGAAGGAACAGGAGCAGAGATTAGAGAGCTCTTAGACTCAACAGTAGGTCTGTGTATTCCTGGTCATTAATCACTGCTGAACACTTGATTCCAGAGCTGTGCCAAAGAAGCTGTAAGTGGCACAATACAATCTATGTCAACATGAACAGTATAACGAAACAATATTTACAGCCTACATCATCTCAACAAAGATCAAAAGAATGTATTGCATTTTATTCAATTATCTGGCAGAGACACACAGCATTTAAATATGAGAAAGCCATACTAATTGGAAACATCATTTTCAGGCTTTTTTATGCCTTTTTCCTAGGGAATTAGAACATATCTGTGAAGGGGAGGAGGTGAGAATTTGTCTGAATAGTTGCTAAAATTAACTTAAATGTGCAGTTACAGGCCATCTCTTCAGCTAACAAGTACTTACTGATACCATTTTATTTAGTAAGAAGCTGACTTCTACACTTCTACACTACCAAGCAGCTCAATGGGGAACATTCAAGCAATTTAATGGGAAAAAAATCATAAATTAACCTATTACATACTATTCTTTGAGGTCTTACAGGGTCTACTGTTAAAGCCACATTTTAAAAAATTTCTCTATCAAAGGGAAAAGGAAAAAGTTAACTAGTTTAGTCATTCAGTACCAATTCAAGGGATTAGTTGTGATGTAGATATGTGTGATTACCCATTTATACAGCCATTTGGAAGTGTAAAAGCTGTTCATTGATGTTGCAAATATTAGCAAATAAAGCCTGTTTAAGCTAAAGTGTTAGCACTTTAAGCTGGCATGAACAGATGCTGCTACCAAATGTAGTTCTGTATCTCTCAGCTAACACTGCTGCCTTTGTGGGTGTAACCCACGCTGGTTCCTTCCAGAAACACTTGTGGCAATACCAGAGAAAACACAGGCAAAGAAATAAAGCAATGGGGTGGAAGGAGGGCAGGATCTCTTCCTCCAGTAGCAGTAGAAGTTTAAAGTGCTTGATCTCATGTCCACTCTCTTTCCTAGAAGCAGAAAAGGAAGCAAATGCGAAACTAGAGGAACTCTTCATTCTATGTTCCAGAACTATCTGCCACACCCAAACAAGAGTGTACTTCCAATTATTTGCTAATGAAAGAAAAAAATATGACAGCTTGTCAGAAATTACAGCAACAAACATTTTAGAATTGATGCCCTTCTAATAGGGAAGCATACCAAAGGATGAGTAACAAATATGCAGCAAGTAAGGAGAATTATGTCTATGAGAAGACAAGGGAATTTAAAAAATGGAGTGGTGTTCTGTTTAAACAAAAACTGGAGACACAAGGTGCAAACCTGTTAGGTGTAACATCCCAAAACCAAAACATAAAGTCATGTAAGCATCACTAGTTGTATTAGCCATATACTGCTCAGAAATACAGCCTGGGAACTCTCATAAGGGTTTCCTTCAAAAATTATGTCAATATCTAGTATTTATCTCAAACTTCAGTGAGTTTGGGAAAGCTTGCTCCCTATATATAGCTTGATCACTACTACACTTACAAGCAGCTGTTTATGAATCTTTCCAACACATTCCTGTACTCATTCCTTTGGATATTTGCAATGAACTTTCTCACAATGATTTCCTCCAAAGCAGATTACATGCTATTTATCAGTGTTCCAGGGCTATGTTTTACAGTTAAGAACAACATTTTTTCGCCTGACCACTTTTAGAAATAGAACGAAGTAGACATTGAAGAATTATTCAGGAAACTTCAACCTAAGATGGACTGAGCAGCTGATGAAGATTTTTGTCAGAAGTGTAATGTGAAATGGCTGTACTAGATGACATTATACAGTTCAGTTCTCTAACTTTGATAACAGCTAACAACTGATACTCGTGGTGAAAAAACAACTAAGTATTCAGTCAAGTAAAGAAATTTTTGTAATCATTGTGTTTGGGACTTTCTTAGCCTGGACTGTTTAGTTTAACATTACCATTTCACATTTGACCATATCCCAACTCAGTTTTCTCTTTTCAAAGATGAAAAACTAGACAATAAAATAATAGGTGATATTCAGTATTGATAAATTCAAATTAATATGTACAGAGAAGAAAATGCCCTTTTACTCTTCAAATACCTTGCTAGGTCTGAAGTAACTACTGCTGTTGACAAAACAGATCTCAAAGTCGCCATGGACGTTTTAGTGAAAACATCCAGTAAGTTTCAGTGTTGGTCAAAATAAACAATCTATCATTACCGATAACCTGTAAAGGAACAGATAATAAAACAGAAAATGAATTTTATCAACTAATAATAAACAAATAATAGCAACTAATCATCATCATAATAAGGATAAACATAATAGGACATTATTATTATTACTGTTGTTGTTATTATTTGCTATTATTACTATGCTAATGTGAAAAACTAGCATGGGTCCATACCTTCACTGATGCACAGAGTTCTTCTCCACACTCTGTGAGAAAAAATAGAGTAAGACGCAACAAGGTATATATTATACAGAACAGTATACAGAGATCTCAACAGGTTGGAAAACTGGGCCAAGAGGAATTGTGTAAGCTTTAACAAAGATATTTATAAGATTCTACATCGTGACTGGAATAATCCCAAGCAGCAGTACAGGCCAGGGACTGACTGGGTCAGGTGTGAATCCTTGCAGCAATGAAACCAACCTGGGATCTTGACTGCAGCAGCCAAAGTAAAACCAGCAGATGAAAGTTTAACACTGCTTTCTTTGGTATTTGTTAGGTCACACTTGGAATAATGTGTCCAGTTTTGGACTCCCACTTCAAAAGAGATATTGAAGTATTGGAGATGGTTCAGTGAAGGGCCACCAAGTTGCTGCATGTTGAAAGGTGGAAGGAATTCACTTGCTCAACTGAAAGGGAGGGGGGAGCGTAGTCACACTCAATATCTAGAGAGTGGTTATAGAGAAGATGGAGATACTTTTTTCACAAGGACACAGTGAGAGGACAAGAAGCAATGAGCATCAGTTGCTTCAAAATGAAATTTAATCAGTCTACCTGAAAAAATTCTTCACTGTGAGAACCACCAAATACTGGAACAGGTTGTCTAGAGAAGTGGTGGAATCTCCCTTACCGAAAGGAATTCAAGACTTGTCTTGTTGAGCCAATGGATAACTTAATCCAAACCCCTACTGACAACTGTAGGTGGGCTCAGATGACCTCCAGAAGCTCCCTCCAATCTAGGTTTTCCCCTGCTTCTAGATGGGAGGGCAGCAGGCACAATGAAATCTCTGAAGCAGCTTCTACAGCAGGCCAGAAGCAGCAGACTAGCACTTCATAGCAATGAAACAGGACAGAAAGAGGGAAGACTGAGGTTTACAGCATCATGAAAGACCCAGAGAAGGTAAGCAGGGAACAGATATTCAGCCTTTTTCACAGTACAGGAAGGAGGGGATATAAAATGAAATTTTCAAAGGGAAGGCTTGAAAGACACCAAAGTACTTTTACCCACAAAACATAAGCAACCTGTGAAACGCTGACTTATATTTTCTGAGCATCAAAAGAATAAAAGGAATCAAAAGGAGACGCTAAAATGAGTCCATCGAGGGCTGTTAACAGATGAGTTGCAGAATCAAACACTGGGCAGGAAGTCACCAAGTGCAGAAGTGACAGAACACAGAGAGTATACCACAGCAAGGATCATGGGATGAACTCAGGCCTTTTCTGAAAGGATTTTTCATATTTGGAAAACTGGAGTTTATGGGAAAAATGAGAATATTTTACCTAAAACATCTCAAGAAAGAAATTCTCATGCCTTTACTGCTATGTCTGAATCAGGACATGTTTTGGGGTTTTGTTTGTTTTTCTTTTTTTTTCTGGTCTGTGTGGGTTTGGTTTGCTTTTTTTTTTTTTAAGACTTCCTCTAGAAAGCTTAATTCTTTTCCCAAGGACAAAATTAAATCCTGCAAAATATATGAAGTTTCTAAGCTCTTGGACAGCTGACTACTTGACAACCAACATTTGCCCTATTTTTCTTTTTTTAACTGATGCTGGAAGCACTGAGATGGAAGAAGGATCATGCATATGATTATAGCAACAGTGGGAATTCTCTTGGCTTTACAAATGAGAACCATGGCTTACCACAGGGAAGCCACAGAATGCCTTAAGGCCCCAACTGTATCAGCCTGTCTAAACCTGCTGTGCAGCAGGATTTGTTTCTTAAAATCCACCATTTACATCTTTTTGCTAGAAGGGAGGTTGCATATTTTCCTATTAAAAATAAAAAAAGTAGTAAAAGTGTAGATTTTATCAGTAGCCTTTGCTAAGTGTTTATTTCTTTCTCCTAACTGAAAGGCTCCAAGGGAAACCTGACTCATTTAAAAGAGAAAGATGAGCTCTCATGCATTTTGTTGGTAGCAGCCTTAGAACATGATGCTGCAATGCTGCCCCACAACAGCAGAGCTCTGCTTGGTTCATTTTCTCTATCACACAAACTCAGAAGCAGCTGAGGGTAGCTAAGTTGCCCAGCCACAGCAGGAAGGGTGCAGGACAGGAACAGCCATGACATATATCACCACTGGGGTCAAACTAAGAATGCCAACTGGTGTAATTTCAGCCATAATTTCCTATTCTTAGTGTTTCTATGAACTAATGCAGGGTAGAAATACTGTTATCAAAATTTCCTTAGGTTTTTACACATTACTAACAGTAAATGACCGGACACTGAAATTGTTACTTCAAACAAAATCTGTTTCTGATAGGCCCACATTTCACTGCTGCTTTTTTTGCTGCAGTGAAGTACCAAAACCAAATGGCAGTATCCTAGGATGATACACGACTTTCTGTGCTCACAGGCATCCTGATTTTAAAGCTGTGCATTACAACAATTCCATCAAAATATTGATAAGAAATTCAAACATCCAGATTTGACTCACTTACAGCACATGGCTCAACCACTTGTTTCCCAAAATAAACAGCAGAGAATTACATTTCTTTCTACCTTGCTTTTTGAAAGATCTTTCTAAAATCAGAGGTCTATCAGTGGGCCTGTTCACATATAAATGTCTCATTTATCAGATCCATTGTGAAGTATCATTTCATTCTTTTGTGATCAAATGCAGAATCTTGAAAGGATTCAATTCTGTTTGTATAAAAATCTCTGTACATTCACTGAAAAAGAAACTAAATTTTCTTTTGCAGATGATGGTAAGCAATTGCCTAAAACTGCTGAAATTTGCTTTATTCCAAATCACTACATTAATTTCCTATTGTAGGGATTTGCAAACTGTAATTTATCAATTTGTTTTCATTTGTGACAGTCAATTGTATTCTTCAGCAGAGACATTCTCTGGGTTACCTTGGTTTCATCATAGAAAGGATACAATTATGTTTTCTGGTATATTTGAACAGGCCAAGGAACTGAAACAAGAATACCCAGCAGATTATCTGGATTTTAAATACAAAGAAGAAAAAGAAAGCCATTAAACTCCACATACTTGAATAACAATGTTAATCTGGTGAGATTTAATGAGGAAATAGAAAATATCAAGTTATGTGGATGACCGTGAAAGGTTGGTGTGTGGGGCCATGGATTTTACAAGATTTTTTTTTTTAAATCTAGGAGAGAAAACCTTGGAATTAGTAGATTAATTAGCGTTCAATGCATGCACTGTTTTAAGACGTTCTTCTCACTTATGAAAAACAAATAAAATTATGAGTCAGTGATAGAACCCCCAGAAAAATATGCTCTTTAGACAAATGAAGAGACCAATTCATTTCATTTGAAATCAGGATCCATTTAAATGGATCACAAGTTATTCTTTAAATATTGCTTCTTTTCAGAATAAATAAACCTGATTAGCATTATTCTAATTCAATTTCAGATCTCTTTGGCCCCATTTTGTTGTTATTTGGAAAACATTTGACAAAGTGGAAAAGGTTCCATTGAGATGATGAGTTTTATAAGCTGATAATCAATGAGTTTCAGATATGGTTGTCAGCTTCTTAAACACAAATAGAAAATCAAACTTTGGAGAAGAACAGAACTGATGTTATTATCCTGTGATCATAACTGAAGTTGCTTTTTCAGTCACTCTGAATATAAAAACCACAAAATAAAATTACTGAGTGCTCTACAGCTGCTGCATTTAAAATACCCCAAGGTGCATTTTTTTGTCAAAAGGCTTTTAAAATCCATCTACATTGCAGTAACGGAAGCATGCAGCAATTAATCACAAGTTAGTTTTTTTAATGGAAGGCCTACAGGATAAAATACTGACTTTTTCACTAACATAAACCCCATGCACATACTAGCAAGTGGCATCCACAAAATTCAAAAACTACAAAATGTTACAGTCTCTCATCATTTTCTCTCAAGCTGGCAATCTGCGCAAAACATGAGTACTTATGAGTCAGCAGTTCATTTGCATGTTACCCCAGAAGATGAGAAAATTGTTATTTTTGTTTGGGTTTAGGGTTGTTTTTAAGGAGACTAAAACGGGAAAATTACAATCAGGCTTGATTGCTCTAAAACAATGGGTGCATTCAGATCATACACAATCAGTTTGTCAGACCTGAAATAAAAGCATATAAAAATGTGTGCATGGTTAATGTGTAATATTTCTAGGTATTTCACAAATCACCTAGGACAGTATACTGCGAATTTTGAAACATTTCTATATTCAAAATTACAACGTCAAATTGATAAAATTCTGATCAGCGTAAGTTAAAAGCCTTAATACATACATTATGTTTATTCCTTTACCCAGTGTAACTGCAGGAGCTAATCTCTTTTCAGGATAGATCCTATATGCACGTGTACAGAAATCTACAGCATCTAAAATTCTACTTCATCCCAGCCTGTTTGCGACTCAGTATCCTCACATTTCTTATGGGATTTCATGTTTTCAAACATGATAAGGTCAGTCCCCCACTACATCCATAAATCAGAGGAACAGATGAAGTAAACAGTCTGGGAGCACTCTTGCTTCCCAAATTCCTGAGCTGCTTCTTTGCAGTTTCTAGCAGAATTTAATCCAGTCTTGCTGCACAGCAAGAAATGACCATATGAAATAAAGTGATGGCACACTGGCCGGAGTGCAACTTTTGTCCAAACTTGGAAGTGAGCACAGCACAGTTCCCCAGATCTCCCAGCCATTAGTTATTTGACTGTGCTTCTTCTTCAGCACTTCCCTTCCCTGGCAACCTGAGGTGGCAACCATAAGACAACAGGCTAACCTAGTCACAGCTATCAAAAATCATGACTGGACTCAGACTACCATCTGAGATATCAATAAAGAGTTCTGGACAGATTTTCCTGTCTGCCAGCCCTTACTGTGTTTTCAGACTGCAGAATTCTGCTATACTCCAGTTGCAAATACATTTTTGGTTACCAATCCTTATAGCAGATAATGCAATGCTCTGGAGTGTAACCCCCTGCTTTTTCTCACCTCAAATCATGTCATGCTCTCTTAGCCAAAACTTTTGCCTCAAATTCAGTTCTACTCTTCTTCCATGGGCTGAGCTTATTTCCCGCTTCTACAACAAAGGTAGACACCAGAGAATTATTTCTTTTCCTTCTTTCTGTATTAAGGCACAGAAAGGAGCGCAGGATGCAGGCTAGCTTTTGGTCCCAGGATGTGGGATATCACAGCATGGCAGTGTTATGTTAAATACAGCTTCCCTTCCCTTCCCTTCCCTTCCCTTCCCTTCCCCTCCCCTCCCCTCCCCTTCCCCTCCATTTATTTTTTTGTCCCCCGCCAACAAACTACCCCCAAAGTCAATTTATTTAGTTTCAAACTTA